>QANY01007151.1:1361177-1378345 GCA_003255025.1 Datisca glomerata | reverse complement strand
TATATAAAGGTAGAGATAATGGGAGAGATAAAGATAGAGAGGGAGAGAGCAAGATAGAGACTGAGAGGGGGGAGGGAGAGAGGGAGACAGAGATAGAGAGAGAGAGTGAAAGAAGGAAAGAGAGAGAGGAGAGCAAGAAAGGGAGTGAGGGAGGGAGAGAGCGAGAGAGGGAGATGGTGAGAGGGAGAGAGCAAGAGAGTGAGAGAGATAGACGTAGCGATAAAGGAAGAGAGAAAGAAAGAGAGGGAGAGAAGGACAGGGAGACAGGGATGGGGAGGGAGGTGGTGAGAGAGATAGAGGGAATGTACGAGGGAGGGATGAGGAGAAAGATAGGGTAAGTGAGAAAGATGGGAAGAGAGAGAGAGAGATAGAGATAGAAAAAGTGAGAGAGAGGGGGGGGGAAAGGGAGACAAACAAAGAGAGAGACAGATTGGGAGAGGGAGGAGGGAGGGAAGGAGAGAGAGAGAGCAAGAGAGTAGAGCAAGAAAGGGAGTGAGGGAGGGAGAGAGCGAGAGGGAGAAAGCAAGAGTGTGAGAGATATAGACGTAGTGATAAAGGAAGAGAGAAAGAAAGAGAGGGAGAGAAGGACAGGGAGACATGGACGGGGAGGGGGGAGAGAGAGATGGAGGGAATGTGCGAGGGAGGGATGATGAGAAAGATATGGTAAGTGAGAAAGATGGGAAGAGAGAGAGAGATAGAAAAAGTGAGAAAGGGAGAGGGAGGTGGGAGGGAGAAGTAGGAAAATGAGACAAACAAAGAGATTGGGAGAGGGAGGGAGGATGAGATGGAGGGAGGGAGGGAGAGAGAGAGAGAGAGATAGGGAGGGAGGGAGGGACAGAGGGTGAGAGAGAGAGAGGGAAGAGGGAGGGAGGGTGAGAGAGAGATAGTGGGGGAGAGAGAGAAAGAGTGTGTATGTATAGGAGGGAGAAAGGGAGGGAATGAATGATGGAGAGAGGGTGGGGGAGAGGGAGGGAGGGAGAAAGGATATGAGAGAGAGAGAGAGATAGAGAGATGAGAGAGAGGAAGGGAGGGAGAAAAGATAGGAGAGAGAGGGAGGGAGGGAGAAAGGACAGGAGAGAGGGAGGGAGAGAGTAGCGGGAAAGTGGGTGGGAGGGAGGGAAATAGAGAGAGAGAGGGAGAAATGGAGGGAAGGAGGGAGGATTGGAGAAAGACAGGGAGAATGAGAGGAAAAGATGGAAAGAGAGAGAGGAAGAGGAAGAGAGAGGGAGGGAGAAAGAGATAGGGTGAGAGAGAGTGAGAGAGAGTGAGAGGGAGAAAGTGAGTGAGTGATTAAGATAGAGCGAAAGAGAGAGAGAGAGAGCGGGGGGAAAAGGGAGAGAGTGTGTGTGTGTGTGAGAGAGAGATTATGAGAGGGAGAGAGAGAGAGGAGAGCGATAGAGTTATAGATAAAGAAAGAGAGGGAGATAGAGAGGTGGAGAGAGGGAGAGAGAGAGAGACACACAGACAGAGAGAGAGAGAATGCGAGAGAGTGTGTGTGAGTAAGAGAGAAAGAGAGAGAGAGGAGAGGAAGAGAAGGATAGGGAGACATGGAGGGGGGAGGGATGGATAGAGACACACACACACATACACAGAGGGTGTGGGAGGGAGGGATGAGGAGAAAGATAGGGTGAGTGAGAGAGAGAGGGAGAAAGAAAGAAAGATAAAAAGAGTGAGAGTGAGAGAGAAAGGAGGAGAAAGAAAGAAAGATAAAAAGAGTGAGAGTGAGAGAGAAAGGGGGAGAAAGGAGGGATTAGGAGGGAGTGGGAGATAGATAGAAAGAGAGAGCGGGGGAGGGAGGGATCCAGAGATAGATAGATAGAGGAGAGAGAGAGAGAGGAGGGCGGGAGGGAGGGAGAGAGGGAAGGAGAGAGAGAGAGAGCAATGTTTCCCGTTTTGAAGTTGCGACTTTCTTGACTGAAGTGAATGTGAATTTGTTTGCTTTTTTTTTCTCTGGAACTTCTGCCCTGAAATTCTTTTCTTATCCATTTTTTCTTTTCTAATGAATTTCTCTTCTGAAATTCTTTTTCTTTTCTGAAGCGCTGATGCTTCTTTGTTCTAAATTTTTGACTTCTACTTTTCTGTTCTGAAGCTCTAACTTCAATTTATTTGTTCTGAAGCTCTGACTTCAAATTTTCTAATCTAAGTTTTCTGAGCTGATCTGATCTGAGCTTGATGAGATCTTTTGTTCCAGGATTTCTGAACTCTTTTGTTCTGAACTTTATGAACTCTCCCGGTCTGAGATTTATGAACTTGTCTGGTCTAAGCTCTCTAGGCTCTTCTGGTCTGAGCTTTAAAATCTTTTCTGATTTGAGCTCTTCTGAGTTGAGCTTTTCTGATCTGTGCTTTTAAGCTCAACTTCTAATATCCACTCTGATTTTTTTCTTGCTTGAAGCTTCCTCGGTAACGACGTTTCCATGGTGGCGATGCTACCCCTCACAGTTGGTGATGACGGCAGCGACCATTACCACAATTTTCCGGATTCAATTCCACGAATGGAGTTAATATTTTTTTATAAATAATAATTGTACAAAATAAATATTTACCGCTCTTCGCTTCCATTTTTGGTTTTGTAGTCATTTTCATTTTTGCTTCTGTTTTGAGTTTCTGTATTGCTGGCTTTTCTGTTCCTGCTTCCGGTTCGACTTCCGTTTCCACTTTTTCTTTCGTTTCCACTTCCACTTCAGTTGTTGAAGGGGCTTTTGATTTAGTTTTGAGTGTTTTGGGAATGGATTTCTTGAGCTTTTCTCTCTCTCAATGAAAGCACGAAATATAAAGGAAAATATCCACCGTCTTTGAGAATCGGTCGTGAATTTATTACATCATAATATGAAAATCAAGAGAATAATTTAGAGAGAAAGAAAATAGTGACACCATGATTTACGTGAAAAATCCTTAAAGGGAAGAAAAACCACATGGATATTTTGATAGTATTTCATTATGGAGAAAGGGTTTACAAAGCTAATGACTGTTTAGAGTTGTTGTCCTCCGTTTGGACTTGCATCTTGCCTCTATTTATAGGCCTTCAATCAGTTACATAGAATCTGATACAACTTATCTAATTCTATCTGAAATAGGATCAACAGAATATTTCCTAAGATCTAGCTTATCAACAATAACAACCAAGTGAATCTAGACCGTTTATCAATCCAATGATCTTGATTAGGTTCTCTTTGGATTGCCACATCAGCAATCCATGTACTTTCATTCGATTGGTCGGTTCTCGCTCTATCTTCTCTTTGATAGAGTCGTTGATCTAGATCATACCACGTGTCATGTGAAATTATTCCTGTTCACCGAGGTCCTTGGGTTGGTATGATACGTTACCGCGCATTGCCTGTCATGTTGGAAAAAGAGGGTAATGCTGCTTCCAATGACTTGGCCATTACCCATTATTGTCCTCGGTGGGTGGAACGTCAATTTGGTTATGATCAAGGGTTTCCTTTGAAGATAGTCTGGATTGCCATGATGCAAGGTGTGTTTTCGCAATGGTTGCTTGATAATAACACAAAGTCAAAAGTTTAGAGTTGTATATATTTGGAAAAAAGTGGGTTTAACCCCTCCGTGACTAAGAAGTGGGAATCGTTTTGGTGCCAGTCTACATCTTAGTGGAAAGAGTTTCTTAGAAAGGTACCTGTGAAGTTTCCATTACTGGATATTCCAAAAACTAACAAGACATTTCATGTCCCAAAATCCTTTACGAATGTACTTCGAATAGGAGATGCTCCAGGGTAAAAAGCTCGAAAAAGAACGACTAAGTCTAAACATTTTGACGCCCCTGAAAGTGCTTTACAACCACTAAACGCTGCAAGTCTAAAAGGTGGTCTCTACTTCCCTAAAGGTATTTCATTGTCCACATGTGCATATTATCCTCTCATTATTCATCATGTCGTTGATTCATTTGTCGAGTATGTATGGGTTGTTTTGTAGCCTTTGAACCATTGGTGAAGTACCCACGAACCTTGAGGCTCCAATAGATTCAGAGCTTGACTCAGATAATGATCTTCTCGTAAGTTTGATACATTGACATTCCAAAAAGAAAGCTGCTTTAGTAAATCTATCATTAAAATTCTCATCTTTCTTTGAACATTTGATGTGACTACCATACTAACACCCTCTCATTTTATAAAGGAGCATCTATTACGAAATGACTTGCTTGTTATCATAGCGAGGATAGCCAAAATTGCCATAAGGGAACTTTTGGTGAGACTGTGGGATGTCAAATTGAAGTTGCGAGTTTGATCAAAAGACGTCGCGACGGGATCTCTAGTGTTATTGGAAGGCGCCGTGACAGAAATTTTGGCCAAGGGGAATAATCAAAAAAATAGTTCATCGAGTGATGTTCACCTTGAAGAACATATTTTTTTACAGGAGTTGCCAAGATGATGATCCGACCATTGGAAATGTCGGTCGTGATACTGTCAAATTCTTACAAATCTCTGAGACACCAACGGCCATTGTTCTGAACTTCATGGTAATGAGGAATTTGTTCTCGTCATAAGTTCAATTTGGACATAGTTATTCGCTTCTCTAAATATTGCTTTTATATTCCATGTAGGTCGATGCGGCGGCTGGTCATCTAAGTACCAAGAATGAGAGCAGAGCCGGCTCATCAAAAGAAAGGGGGTTTCCTCCCATTATATTTGATGATAATGAATATGCCCCATACCAAAACTGTCCTTCAACAAACAATGCTGATATTGACGTTGGGGAACATCTCTTAATGTAGTTGTTGGGCACGATGAAATATCAGTAGAACTTAATGATCATAGCTCAATATCATATTTGAATGAGGATATTGAAGAGGGTACTACCCTTGATCTTATCCTTTCTAGGATTAAAGAGAGATTAATGGGTATAGTGGTCGATCAAGAGTTGATACCTCTATTGGAAAGGGCCTTTAGGGAGCATCTTTCTCTGTTGAATATGTTCAACTGCAAAACTCTTTTCTATCACAATTTTGTGTATGGATCCTTCGGCATATTATTATACGTTGTTGATGGGATAACGTCTTCAATAGCAAGTAAAAGGGTCCTCATCCATGTTTCCCTGATGTGGCGTGAACTCAAGTCACTAGGCTTGGATCTTGGTTTGTTGGATGAGGTCGTGGATGAGGAGTAATGGAACAATAGAATTTCATGAATCAATTGGACATTCCAAATCAAAATGGGGAGGATTGAAGACTTAGCTCCTACTTTTTCACTTAAATTTTGTATTTTTTATCCTCTCTTTTTTTGTAGACTTAGCTCCTCCCTTTTCACTTAAATTTTGGCATTCCTATTTCTCTCTTCTTTTATTGAAGGTTGCACACTTTTTTGTCTCTTTTATGTAATCATTTCAAGCAAATATACTATTCTTACTATGAGAAGAATGATTTGGACTTGCCCATAACTAATGCTACAAATATTCCTTACAAAAAGTTTAGTTATCACTATGATGTACAAATCAATTCACTCATAGATATAATTCAATCGCTTTTGATTTCTAAGCCACCCTAACCTTAGCAAGTTTGTTATTGCCTTGGGAAAGTACCAAGACGACTCAATTATTTGTATATGAAAGTTTCCCTCCATGACAACTTTATGTAATCAAGGTGGTATTAGTTACTTACATACCTAAACCACTCATCCTAGCATTTTCGTCATTCCATGGGTGCATTTAGCATCAATTCAAATTACTTGATGCTTAGGTCACCTGTGTTAGCAATTTTATCGTTGACATGGGTGCACCTAACGACGATTTGGTTGCTTGCATACCTAAGTTACCTACCTTGGCAATACCTAACGATTTGGTTGCTTGCATACCTAACGACGTTGACATGGGTGCACCTTACGAAATGACTTGCTTGTTATCATTATCGTGGTCCACTTAGCAGTGATTTGGCTCCTAGTAATACCCAAGTCACCCGCCTTTGTAATTTTTTCATTGTCGTGGGTGCACTTAGTTGTGATTCAAATATTTGTATACCTAAGCCACCGCCTTGGCAATCGCTTTCTTGCCATGGCGATATAGATTAACAAAAGAAGACAACAATTCTAAAGTACCTCGTAGATTAAAGACTTGTAATACACAAGACATGGTTCTAGTGATTCAGTAAAGTGTGATTTTTACAAGATGTGAACCATGGAAAACTAGTTATAGAACACCTAGTTACCGGTCTTTGATTAAATAGAATTTTTTAATTCTATTTTGAATATTTTTTTGTAATTATTCCGATTGCGAGAAGACGAAGAATGCAGGAGACGAACGAAGGAGGAAAAAAGGAAATAGGAATTCTTTTAGAATTTCAGTGCCTGCACTGAAAATTAGATTTCCATCGTTGGCGCCGTCGATTTTTAAAAATTGACAATTTCCCCAAAATTCCGGTGGCAGATGTCGGCCGGCAGTGACAGACGCTGGTCGGCGGTGGGTCCGGCGGTGATGGTGGTCGGTGACAATTGTTCTCACATTTAGGGAAGTTTCACACAAACCGTGATACCACCCAACCTTATCACTATAGATAACCATATATCTATCAATTTTTTTTTTAAATTTTGAAATTAATGTAATTTTAAAATTAAATTTTTAATTTTTAATTTTATGAAAATTAAAAATTAATAGGTTGATTGAGTTTGACCAATTCAAATCAAATGTTTATTTGACTAAGTCAAAGTCAACTAATCTAAATGGATAACTATATAAATTAATTTAATTAAGAAAAAAACTTTTTTCTAATTAAATAGAATTTTGTTCAAAGCTTGAAGATTATTAAGATGGGCATCAGGAAGAGAAGACAATATTTAAGAAATATGTATTCTTGAAGTTCACTTTGTAATATTATTGATTTATTTCAAGGGTTCTAATTTAGAAATATCCAATAGTCAATTGGTCCATTATTATTTTATTTAATTATTAAATAATTATTTAATTGTTATGTTTGATAACATGTCCATGCATTAGTCGATCACATGACATACATGAAAATCTCACACAATTTTATTTAATCATGCATCTCATCAGTAGAAACATGATTTATTAGGATTGTCCTAATATATTTATATGTTATGTTTTATGAAATCAATTGCATGTAAACTACTAGATTTTAATTACTTAAAACTTGGTAATCATACCACACTAAGGCCTATAGTAACTTTTAGGATAACCGACTTTAGTAAAAGAGTTTATTTAAAGTTTGATGAATATAATTAATAAGTTTATCTAAGTTCACCTAATTATGACTTATACGCTTTAGAATGTTAAATGAACTTAGACCAATGAGATTGACATAACTAGATACTAAATATTCATAGAGTTATTATTTTAATCAATGATTAATTTGGAATTAATTGATTAGTTAAAATGGAAACACATAATCCTAAAATAGTGAGTGGGAGAAGGTTGACATGTCAATGTAATCTATGGTCTTCATCATTAGTACAACACCATGAGATGCGGTAAGGGCCTCGAGATGGCTTTATTTTCATCCCCATAAGGAAGGTTTCGAGCTGTACCAATACCAAGGTTGGACTTCATAAGATGATAGGAGAAAGTAATGTACTTTATGTTTTACCGACCCTAAGGAGGAATATTTTACATGAAGTCATGAAATCTAAAATGATGAGTTACACTCACAAAGTCACAATTAAGCCTTCATATGGATAGTTGTGACTTGACCGAAAAACCGTATCTTATTGTTAAAAGAGAAAATATGAGATTTTTTAAGTTTTAATTAATAAGGATGAGAATGTCTCATATACAGTCTAAGATTAATTTGACTGACCCTAAGGCATCACATTAATCGTTGGGTTGTTTTATTGTGATTAGTGAATGTTAAATTTGTGTGTTTATTATGTTCTATTCATGCATCACGTTTACTTTTCGAATTTTAGATATTTATCAATTATATTGAACCTTGTATGCTTTATATTTCAGTTATCATGGGAAACCTTGTTACTGCTGTACTCGCTCTTGAAAAATTGAATGGTGATAATTTTGTATGTTGGGAATCAAATTTGAACTTAATGCTTATTTGTGAGAACCATAAGTTTGTTCTTATTGAGAAATGTCCTGAGTAGCCCGCTGTTAATGCCCCTAAGAATGTTAGGGACAAATATGATGCTTGGATCATATCAAATAATAAGGTAAAGTGCTACATGCTTGTGAGCATGAATGATATTTTAAGAACCAACATGAAAACATAGAAACTACCCATGAGATTATAGAATCTCTATAGGCGAAGGAATCCCACTCTAACTTGATTTTCTAAATATGTGAGTTTTTATTATCATGGGTTACTAAGTGACATTAGGTAATTTACCAACCTAATCTTTAGCAACATATTCTAAGTAGACAAGCATGCTCAATTTGTATTTTATTTAGGTTAATACAATTTTACCAAAATTCTAATAATGTCACAATTTAATTAGCAGTAAATTAAATATCTAGCAAGATTATTACATTTAAAAGTTACATTTAAATAAACCTAATAACATGCTTCTAGGGTTAGCCATTTATTCCCCTAATCGATTATGCTAAATTTTATATTCATTATGAAACTACAAGTGTTTATCCTTTTAGAAACCTAAAACTACATGGTATCTAAAAGTGAATACATAAAATAAAATTATTTGAACATGCTGAACATATAACATAATAAACAAAATAGCAGGATATGAAAGATAAATATTTAAATAAACTTTAGCCTTGCATAACCCTACTCCTATCTTAATTTGAAGATTAACAATATATTTTCAAGATAGGTTGAGAACTGATACTTGGGCACGACAATCGTCTATCGCTGATTACCACCAACAACTGCACGCCAGTTACGGTTGATCGCCACCCGCTGCCACCACCTGGCTACCATCCACCGCCGACCCTTCAGAGCTACGACCATAGCAGCAAAGCTCTGAAACACAACACATTCATGGTAGCACACTACTACCCCAAAGCACTAGTCGCTACTAGTGTCGCCATAGGGCAGCAGCTTTGCAGCAACTGTGGTGCACGTAAAATCTATGAGCCTTATGCGCCCTACTGTGCATGGTACAACCTCACGTTGCACCGCCGTGTGGTCTAGTCCTTTCTTCGATATTTCCTCTTTTGCATTGATTTGATCTCCACTCAGTTCAAATAATTACACCATAAAAAATTATTTTCTCAAGGAAAGTTTACAAGAATTACGAACCTATAGGGGAAAATCTCTTCTTAGATTGTCATTATAACTACATAACCAACTGAAAATTATACATAAATGTAAATGGTTATGCAAGGGAGATTAAATCAAGTTAATACCTAAAATAAGAGTTAGGGTTCTTCGAATCCAATAATAAAAAATGTATTCGTTCTAACAATAGACATCCAATAAATAGATCTTGAACGAATCTCTGATATGAATTGAAGGGATTTAAACGATTATGCATATATACAATTAACTTATTTAATCAAATTAAATAACTTAAAACCAAACAACGTGCAATTATGCATATACGACATTAAACGAAAAGATAAGGTTAGAAACAATTTTTCACCTATTCCTTGTATCGAAGAATTTCTGAACTGGCGGAATTCCTTCGAGCGTTTTTCGTGTTCTTAGAGTTTCACGATCCGAATCACGCACTTGAACTCCAAGAATGATTTGAGAATTTCATACACCAGCAACCACCTATTAATTTCAGAAATATATCTCACGAGATTTTTGTGTTGGAATTTGAGTGTGGGCTCTCAAAACGATTGAAGAAAAAAAATAAAAAAATTTCTCCTTCAATATAATTTTCAGTGGCGATAGGGAGGAAGGGGAAAACATTTTTTTCTCTCACTTGCT
The DNA here is from genome assembly GCA_003255025.1 of Datisca glomerata. Lineage (NCBI taxonomy): Eukaryota > Viridiplantae > Streptophyta > Magnoliopsida > Cucurbitales > Datiscaceae > Datisca > Datisca glomerata. Next base: position 1,368,546 of record QANY01007151.1, on the reverse strand, counting down.
TTGTTAACAAGCAAATGTATCTAATACAATATTTATCTGCAATCAGATTGCTATTAGATATTGATAAAAATTAATTTGTGATATTTTCAAATGTACCCATATATTTTAAATTTTCTAAAAATTCACCCCATATATTCATAATTGCCGAAAATTATAATATTCTCTAAAGTTTGAGTTGTATCGAGATTCATCAATCCAATTGATAAATTTAATTGATCATTATCAATTAATTAATTAATTTATTTTTTATTACTAATTATCAAATAATTAGAAAATAATAAACTAATTAATTGATATCACACATCACATATAGGTGTAGGAAATATGTCTTGGCACCAAAACACATTTTGATCCAATTTACTTCGTTTCCCTATTCTTGTTCTCATGAGCTATTTCTGAGACCGATTGGAGGCATATGAACAAAGCTAAGGATTCAAATACCCAGAAAATTTATCTCCATAAATTTTCAACCTCTTTAATCCTGATATCGTACGATTCCACTATAGGTTCGGTGTTGAATCAAATCTCGATTCATGCGCACTACATTTTTCTGTTAGTACAAATAAATCCTTTTTATTTTCAGTCCATAGAATATTTTAACATAAAACTCATCGTGAATATCAGTAATAAGAGTGAAATGTAAAATATTAACCCTCTTGTTATTATTTCCTTTTAACTCTTCATTGACTGTGAATAAAAAGACATAATAGTGAATTGTCTCGTATAATTCACAAGTCTTAATCAATGACATAATTCATTGAATACCTGGCCAGATTAATTTATTCACACACCCATTAATAAAGCATAAGGAGATATTTTTTCTTTCGCAATCCAACCACAAATTTTCATATCTGTGAATCACGTAAGTCCAACTTTAACTCCAACTTAATTGAATTATAATCCGAACAACTGGGGTATTGCCCGCCAATTCAAACTCACTCATTTGACATATCAAAGATTGCAACTAACTAATTCAAGCTACGTATTTACCTCATGATTAAGGTAATTACGAAATTACTCTTAAGGTGTAAACAATTAGATTTAGAGCTAAGTAAATAATTTTAGGCTCTAAACTAATTTGTTATCGGTCTATTCAACATGTTCATAAGATGTCTAGGTTAGCCATTCATTGGTTCAACCTAATAGTCGTAATCAAATTTGATTGCCCAGTCAAACTTGAAACTGTGAATATCGTTCTGAACTTTCTTGGAAAAGTTCGTCTAGAGAAGCCTCTATCATCACTCTTCGTTCATTGATGAAAGTTCTAGGATTTGAGTAATTTATAAACAAACTTTAATAAAACTTTAAATTTATTCATAAGAATTCAATAGTACTAATATCTGAGAAATAACTAAATACAAATAAATAGTTATTACACGCTACTTTATGAACATATTCCAACAGTATCAATTAAGCCATTCCATTAAACTAAGTCATTTCAGATCTTAATCTAACGTGCATCCTAATAGAATTGGACAAGCACTAATAGAAATCAATTTTAAGCATACTTAATCGAAATACTGAAGAGAGCTTAACAACAAGACTAATATTAACAAGATAAAGTAAAATCCAAGTTCATATTACCATACTAGCCACTAAGTGTTTAGGTCATAATAAGCTCAAATGTAAAAAAAAAGAATATCCCATGTTCATTGTTTTCCAGCAGAAGAAATATAATGAAGCTAAAATAGAAAGTGAAATGAGGCAAACAAGAGAGAGAAAAGAAGAAGAATAAATGAATTATTCTAAGCCTTTGCCTTCTTCCTTGAATTCCTTCTTTTCTTCTCCCGTCTTCTTTCTCCTCCCTTTCTGCGCAAATCTTTTTCGTATTAAGCAATTGTCAGCTCCTTTTGGCTTGTCCAACCTTTTTCCAAAAATAGATGAACTTCCTTCTATATGACCCTCGGGATCAGAGTTGCTCCTTAGTAGTGGGATGTGTGTTGAGCTTCCAAAAGTTGGGGATGATGAAAAGCAGGCATGTGGACACCAGGCATAATGGTTTCTGATGCCCAGTAATCTCCCTTTTTGCTTTTACCACCAACTAGACCACGTGCCACACCACTGGCGAAACTTGCATTGTACTACAATAGCTAAAGCAGCATCAGGAACTACTATAGCATTGAAAGATATCAAACTCTGCAAGTTGACCTGCACCAAAGAAACCTTAATGCATAAAATTGCTCAAAATTTATTAACAAGGATAGCATAATAATAAAACTAGCCCTGGAACTAAATAAGCAGCAACTGACTAATATTTATGCACTAAAGACATTAAATCACCATAAAACAAGCAACAATACAGGCTTAGAAATGCTAAGATAACTCTAAATCCTTAGATTTATCACACCCCAAACTTAAACCATTACTCGCCCTCGAGTGATACAATTTTAAAATAAAAAGACTCAACTAATAACATTATGTAACGTATCCTAAACCAATTACGCATTTCAATAAAAGAAAGAAATTTTTAACCCACATGCTATTCTACACACTATCATGCTCAAAAATTTAAAAGCATATATTCTAGACATGTTGAACTCATATATAGTCTAGTTCCCTACAGTGAGTGTGTGCTAGGAGTAGAGTCACCACTTCTGAAAGCTAAAGATAGTCCATATTGGCCTAATATACTCTAATTTAGGCAATCCTATTTCTACCAGGCATAACATACTTCAACATTTGCAACTCAAGAAGGGATAAATAATAAACATTAAGCACAAGGAAAATTGACAATAAAACTACAATCCTTATTAACTTCGCTTCTCTTATTTTTTTAGATTTGAGGTTTAGAGAACCTACTATGTTATGTTGCCTTTTTACGTGGATGACAACATTTGTGATGAAGGCACATGGTTACTCAACAATATCACAAACAAGGTTGCTACTTATAATTGTTATTACTCTGAATGTTGTAGAAAGCTCATGCTTCTGGCTACCTTTTTATGTGAATGACAAAATTTGTGATGAAGGCATTCGGTTACTTAGCAGCCTAAAACAAAGGAGCTTTCTAACCTCTTATTTATATAATTTTGTAAGTCAAGGGATTTTTTTAGCAGCAATATTACATACTTTCCACTTAGAGCATAAATTTCCCTCCCCCAAACTTATTTTATCCTACTATGAATAATAGCATATTGATTCTAGAAGGATAGGGTAACTAAATAGAGCATTAAACCTCACTTGGACTTAATGTGTCCTAACTTTCCCAAAGCAACTAACTTTCCTCCTAAGTGCAAAAGATAGGGGACTAGCTTATGAAATCTTAAGCTCATGCTTTATTACAAACTTCTTTTATGCTTTTAAATAGCAGAAAAGTTGAGCAAAACAGGCCAATGCATTAAAATTCAAAGCTTATAAAGAAATACACAAAAATAAAACTAAAAACCTAAAATTGACAAATTTAGAAATCAATAAAAGAAGGGTTTTAACCCATCCCCCGAACTTGAAATTAGCAGTGTCCTCGTTACTACTACTCCATCAAAACATGCATTCAACCACATAAAATTCAATCACAACCAGATAAAGTCAGACAAAAATAAATAGGGAAAAGAAAAGTCACTCCCCTTGTTGTTGATGTATATTGTTGCAGCAATCCATTGGTGCTTAGTGCTTTGATGAACTCCTCAGGCCACTCCTTCCCTTAGAGGCTTCCTTGATGTTTGAAAGCTTCTTCTTAGTGGACTCAATCTCTTCCTGAAGTTCTTCTAACTCCTTCTCTTTAACATCTACTTTCATTTTCTTCTTGGATCTCTTTGGGGCTCCAGCTACTGCAACATCTTCCTTCTTCTCAGATGCTTTTCCTTTTTCCTTGGTCCTCGGTGTTTTTTATTTCTTTGATGTTTTAGCTTCCAGACTGGATGTGAACAATTTTATTTTTCCCTTATCTGTTCCTTTCTTAGGCGAAGGCTTTGGTGGGGGTGGGGGTGTTGGTTCTATCTCTTCTTCTTCACTCTCCTGTTGAAAAGCATTTCTTTCCCTTTTCTCACTTTCACTTACTTCCTTCTCTCTTTCAGATTCTTCCGCTATTTATGTTTCCATCTCCTTTTCTACAACTACCTATTCTTCCACAATTTCTTCTTATTTTTCCTTTTTAAACTCAACCACATCTTCTTCAACTTTCTCTCCTTCCTTTCCAACCTCTTTCTCATCTCCATGCTCTGCCTCCTCTTTAGCTTCCTTGTATGCCTCATCTTCCTCCTTCTTGTCTTTCTTCCAAGGTTAAAGAAGTATGTTAGGGAAAGAAGAAAAAGGAATGGTTGAATTCGTGAATTTCTTCTACAAACTTTTTCTCAAAGCCATGTGCCTACTCTGGACGTACTCCCAGTAAGCCTGTTGCTGCATCTCCTGATCCTACAGCAAGCTAGCTAACTTCTTCTAGGCTTTTTCTTGATGCTTGTACTTTTCAAACACAGTATTCAACATGAGGTGGATATTTTCTTGTGTCAAATTAATATAATGGGGTGCCAAAAGGACGACAGGATGATGGCTCAGACTTGGATCCAACTGGGTCTATAGCTTTCTCTACAACAAACCTTTGTATGGACAATAAATTTATGGCTCCTCTGCTGATCAACTTTTCTCAATTTCTAGATGAGGAACAAAGTTATCAATCCAAAGCCTCGAGATGAGGCATGGAAAAAACAAGGACCCAATTTATTTTAGAAGCACAAAGCTAAGTTCCTTCTGCATAATTTTTCCAACATTAACACTCTTACCAGAAATATTTGAGTGTAATAGAATCAATCTTTCTTACATTACCATTTGAATATGAGTGGTTGGGATGAGAGAGGTACGGATAGAGTCATACCATACATTGGCTCAGTGTATCAAGGCAATCCTCAAACATGTTTTTGCCCCCCTCAGCTAAATCTCACAGTATTTCATCCTAAAAAGAGTCCGTAATATTAGCATTTATAATAGAATATTCTGTTGAAATTATATCCATAAAGTATGGTATAGTAAATATTTATTTCTTTGACATTTATGTTTGTTGAATTTTTGGAATAAATGAAAGTTTTCTTTAATTAAAGTGTGTTTGTAATTTACTTAAGTCCTGGAACTATTATCAATGAAAGAAGAGTAAAGACTGAGCGGTCTTCCAGGAAAACTCTTTTAAGATGGTTTAGGATGTTATTCACAGTCTTAGAATCGACTGGGCAATCGAATCAAATTATGATTGTTAGGTTAAACTAACGGATGCCAGTCTCGGGGCATGGGAGTGGAGACTCTAACGGTTGACCTAGAACATGTTGAATAAAATAGTAACCAATTAGTTTAGAGCAAAGTCATTTATCTAGCTCTAAATCTAATTGTTACACCTTAAGGGTATTTTCATAATCATCTTAATTCTGAGGTGAATATGAAACTTGACTTAGTTACTTGCGATCTTTGATATGTCAAAGGAGTGAGTCTGAATTTCTGAACAATACATCAACTATTGGGATCGTGATTTAACTATATTGGAGTTGCGAGATTGACAGATATGAAATTCATGGTAAGATTGCAAAAGCAACAACATCACCGTATGCTTTACTGATAAGTGTGTGAATAAATAAATCGGGCATGGTACTCAATGACATGAGTCATTGAATAAGACATGGTGATCTTTATGAGATACTTAACTGATATATCTTTCTTATTCACAGTCAATAAAAGTGTGAAGGAAATAATAACTAGAGGGATAAAATGATAATTTTACATCTCACTCTTGTTACTGATATTCATGAAGGGTAATATCATAAATTATTTTGTGTAGTGTGAAATATAAATGTTTATTCACACCAACAGGAAATATAGCGCGCATGAATCGAGAGTTCTATCGGCATCGGACCTATATTGAAGTCGTACGATGTCAGGATTAAATAGGTCAGAAATTTATGAAGATAAATTAGATGGGTATTTGAATCTCATAGATTTATTCGTGTGGATCTATTCGGTCTCAAGAGTAGCTCATAAGGACGTGAATGAGAAACAACGGCAGTTGGACCAAAAACATGTTTTGGACTAAGGGACACTTCCTGAACCCATATGAGATTGTTGTCGTTACTAAATTAGTAAGGAGCAAAATTAATGTTCAAATTAATTATTTTTTTATTTTTTAATTATTGGATAATTATTAAATAAAAGAAATTGATTAATTAATTGATAGGGATTAATTTATTTCATCAATATGGATAGATGAATCTGGACAATTATTTGGTTCTAGGGAAGATGTAAAAATTGCACATCGCGGTGCAGGGAGAGGGGATATTTTCAGATTTATCATTTAAGTGATTGCATCCTTATCGTCATCGCTAACTCTATCCCTAAGTGTGTTAATCATAGAAGAAACAAGTTTCTCTCTACTTATGCCACATAGTTGTCGCTAATTTTTGACAGTAAAGGAATAGAAAAAAAAATTGGTTTTTCTCTTCCAACCGTTGTTTTGAGAGTCCACACTCAATTCCTACAAAAATCATTGAGAGATTTACTTCTGACTCTAAGGATTGATTATCGATGTAAGGATCAATTAATAACTCTATGAATCACAAGAACGAAAAATGCGAGATAGAGAATTGTATCCCGCCAAATCAGAATTTCTCCATTAATTGAAAATGTATAAATTGTTTCAATCTTTTCTCGATACGTTTATATGATTATGGATGTTCATTGATTGATTTTGAGTTTAATTGGATTAAACGTTTGTATGATTTTATTTTTTTTGAATTTTCACCCATGAACTTGTCACGGTTCATTAATTTTTCTTCAAAATATAAAACCCGATCCAATAATTGGTATCAGAGCATATGGTTTTTTAAATATTCATATTCAGTTTTTAAATGTAAGTATGGATGAATATGATAATATTGGCATATAATTTTTGTATGGTAGATTCAAAGCATGTTTGAATGTATTTTATGAATGGATCCTAATCGATTGGCTCTAGGTGTTATTTTCAATTTTAGAATTGATGTATGCAAAAATTTTGGCGTAGGATTTTATGTAGTTTAATTTTGTAAGAGTTGTATCATTAATTTTAAATACAATGTGAATTTTATAAAAGTTACAAATTTAAAATTATGATTTAAATTTTTATAAAAGTTTATAAATTTTAAAACTTTCTTTTCAAATTTATAAAGCAAAGAAAAATCTATATTTTCCAAAATCTAAGTGGGAGGGTCATTTGCGTTGAAACGTTCCCAATGTCCTTAACGCAAACTTGATCATGGCACGAGGAATGGTTTAGATCTGCCCTAGTGGTCGTCTCTTTAGTGGGAGAAACTTGGGAGTCATGTTGCTTAGAGCCATCGAGTTGCTTTATGAAAGCTAAAGCTTGTAAAAGAAGTATTGAGAAAGGACTGTTTCTAGATGAATTGTTAGTTCATAGCAA
>QANY01007151.1:1111177-1356177 GCA_003255025.1 Datisca glomerata | reverse complement strand
CACGGCGTTGGTTAGCCAGCCTGCCAGAGTGGCGACATTGGGAAGCCAGCATCCCGACAGTGGCCCTTCTATCCAAGTCCGCTCTTTCTCGATTTATCCACATTTTTTCCTTGAAGCCAGTTCACACTCAAAGTCTTTGAGTTTGGACTTGAATTCTTCTTGCGACCTAGCTATATAATCAAAATGTTTAATTTTTTAATTCAAAAGAAAAGTATTCAATTTCTTATTTGATGTCATTAATTGCGAACTTGGAGCAATCAAGATCACACTTGAGGACTTCAAGGTTATACTTGAAGAATTCAGTGTCCCTCTTGATGACTTCAAGTTCAAATCTAAATGTACTAAAATACCCACTCAAAGACTTCAAGGTCACACTTGAAGGCTTCCACTTCACTCAAAGTCTTCAAGTTTATACTTAAAGCGTTCACATGACCTTGTTCTATAATCAAAATTGTTAAGATGGAACCTAAAGCATCTTAAAGTTCAGACTTGAAATCTTCAAGTGAACTATCTACTCGAAGTTGCCAATTTTTTATAAATCAAGTATTCAATTTCAGACTGATGTCTTCAAGTGCGCACTTGATGTCTTCAAGTGCGGACTTGAAGATATCAAGGTGACACTTAAAGTCTTCAAGGTCATACTTGAAGGCTTCAAGATCATATTAAGTGTACTAAAATGCACATATGAAGACTTCTACGTCACCCTTAAAAACATCCATTTCAAACTCGAAGTCTTCGAGTTCAATCTTAAAGTCTTCACATGACTAGTTATATAATCAAAATGGTTAAGATGTAATTTAAACATCTTGAAAATGGAATGGCCAAAAGGAGGGCACTATTTATTCATCTTGATAAAGTGATTGGTGGTTTATCCTTCAAGTGAAATCTTGAGCCTTAAAGACCTCCAAGTCACCCTTGAAGATTTTGAGTTCAGGGATATAAGTTCATACCCGAAGTCTCCGTGAAATCTATCTGTATAATCAAAATGGTTAAGATAGGAGCTAAAAATCTTGAAGGACGAATGGCCAAAAGGAGAGCATTGTTTATGGCTCTTGAGAGCGTCATTGGTAGTTGAGCCTTCTAGTGAACACTTAACACTTGAAGACTAAAAGATCAAACATGAAGTCTTTGAGTTTAGACTTCAAGTCATTAAGTTAGGAGTTGAGGACTTCGTGTAGCCTAGTTGTATGTCACCCTTGAAGACTTCAAGTAGACTCCGAGTTAAAAATGCACACCTAAAGACTTCAATGCCACCCTTGAAGACATCAAGTTCAGACTCAAACTCTTCGAGTTCAAACTTTGAAGTGTTCACTTGACCTAATTGTATAATTAAAATTGTTATGATGGAACCTAAAATATCTTAAAGCTCAGACTTGAAATATTCAAGTAACATATCTACTTGAAATTTTCATGTTCACAAGTGAAGTATTCAATTACATACTTGATTTCATTAAGTGTGCACTTGGTGTAACCTAGCTGTATATACAACAACCAATGTTACCTGTCAAGGGTCAGTGTGTAATGGTGTCATCTTGCTGATTAAATCCGGTGTTGTATTGTAGATTTTCCATTTTTTATTAAGCATACTGGAAATGAATCTGACTTTCAAATGGTTACATGGTTGCGGCTGTGGAAAGTCAAAAGGATGAGTGCTAAGGTTAGCTCATCCACACTTTCTTAATCCACATTTTGACACATCAATCTACAGTCTATCCAATTTCTTTTATTTCTTTAAAATTTGACTCTAGGGGAAAGCATAGCGGTTCACATCGCACCTTAATTTGTACCTCGAATTGGCCATCGGCAATCTAGCCTTTATTTATATTTTTTAAAATATTGATATCTGGGAGCAAACTAGTTATGCAAACAACAAAAGAAAGTGAGAGAATTTTGTTTAAGTCACGGCCCGCAAGAAACAAAACAATGTACTTGACCCACAACAACTAAAGAAATTAAAGATCAATCATGTTAATTCAAATGAAGTTTTAATATAGTAAGGGGAGAGAGAGAGATAGAGAATAAAGAAAATGTCGTGTTGATACTTCAGAAGTGGAAAGCTTAATAACAATTACATTATGCTTACTAGCTTACTTCAACAAGTTGCTTATATATTGGTTACAACTGTTACTAACAATTTCTAATAGTTGAGAAGCTAACTAATAGTAGCTCTAGATTTAGTCTGTAGGTTAGGCTAACTATTAGACTGACTAGCTCCCTCATCAAATGCCAACATAGATTTGGTACAAAATCAAGCGCTAGTTGATAGGCTCGGTCTCAAAACCAGTGTCAAAAGAGAAACAAAGAGATTCAGGGAAGAAGGCAAACGATTAAGCAAGATACAGGGAAGATTTTAGTGAAGCATTTTGAGAAGTAAAAGGGGCGAAGTATCCCAAACACCATTTGAGATTGAAACTCAGAAGTCGCAGACACGGATGAAGGACAAGCCTCGACCTCAAGACCCAAGGGTGAACTTAGAACGTCCTTATATATACACGAAAGCTAGACATTCTTGTCGCGTTAAGAAAGATTTAGGGTAGAAGATCAACTACTAAGAAAGATATAAGGAAGAATTCAAGGAAACATTTTGAGAAAGCTACAAGGCATCATGATTAGATGACATAACTAGAAGGATAACACTAAAAAGGAAAGAAATTTGAAGCGACAGTTTTCATCAAAATGAATTAAAAGGATGAACAAACTCAACCATTCAAGGGTCCTATTTATAGGCCAGATTGGATTGCTATCGTTAGATTCTTTCACTGTTCGAGGAGTATATACACATCCTGAGGAGTAAATATGATATCATCTTTAAGAACTGCATTGATTGATTGCTTCCTTTAGAAGTTGGGCATAAGGCCTAAAAAGTCTACGATTAAATAAATAGACTTCAATCCCAAAAGACATTTAAAAAGATGACATGTTGATCTCGATGTTGTAGCAATTGGGCATTTGTGTGTAAGAATTGACAAACAATATCAGATAGTAAAAAGTTAATTTAAAAAAACCTTGTACTATCCACATCTCCCTTATTCCTATCTATTAATAGCACATATTTGTTGCATGTGAACTAAATAAAAAGTCTATATATGAAATTTTTATTATGTTTTATGACTATCACGCATTATTAAACTTATATATATNCGTAGAAAATCTCATTGAGCATCATATATATATATATATATATATATATGATGCTCAATGAGATTTTCTACGTAAGTATACGTGTCGCAACAAGTAATATTGTAGTAAATGAGTGTCAAACTGTAACACCCCAATGACCAACTGAGATTATTTTAGAAATTTTTAAAAAAATAACGCCGAAGCTAGGTCAAAAAAATTTAAATCAATTCATGATTTGTGTTATTTAATGAAACAACATGTTTATTAGAGAAAAACTCAAAACACATTTTTTAAATTTAAGAAAAGAAATTCATGAAAAAACTTTATTAAGCTTAAATAACATTTCGAAGATTTTTCATAAATAACAAATGAAAATCAACTTTAAAATAGAAATTTGTTCAAATAATTACTTAATTTCTCGTCTCATGTCAGAACGCTTAACCAGACCCTTCACATTCATCATCATCTGAAATTTATTATAAAACAGAGTGAGTATAAAATATACTCAATAAGTAAAATTTGACACATACATAGCAAACACATATGCATCCAATCCATTTAAAATCATTTGTGTTTGACATATACTTTATAAATCATTATAACACGTAAATTTCATTTATTGGTATTACATTTTTTATTACATTCTTTTCGTGAAAACTTTTGCCACGTTCTTTTCTTTATAATTTTCATTGCATTCTTTTCTTTACCTTATTCGCGAGCTCACTTGCGTAATCAGAGGCAGTGGACCATTATTACGGAACCTGTTCAACTATCAGATTCTGGTAGTATCGCTGGATAAGCCAAACGATCATTCATTTACATTGTATCACTGGACAAGTCAAACGATCATTCATTCACATTGTATCACAGGATAAGTCAAACGATCATTCATTAACATTAACCATTAAACATTGTCAGGTCCACCGGTCCCTCCCGCGTACTAATTCTCACTCACATCTTTCATGGCAAAAACATACACCAAGTGTTCTAAGCTTTTATTTTATTTCTTTATTATTAGCCTTAACCTGAAAATGTTCGAATACATATAATCATCAATTATCATAAATTAGATACGTCATTAACAAACACATTCGCATACAATTAAGCAGTCAATAATATAAACAAATTATCACATAGATAAGATTTACTTAAAAAGAAACAAATGATGGCAAACGACACACAATTCACCCATCATGATTTTAAAAGTATGACAAACAATTATATATGCGTAAAATTTTATTTACATGGCGTTCTTAGCAAAATCAAAATACTAGATAATGCTTCGAGTTGCCAACGCCCAGAGTGCCAAAGCTATTACGTTTTACACATTCAAATATTTTATACATATCAAATTATATCGAAAGTTTGGAAAATTTTTACAGCATATAGATCCATAACTTAAAATCAAGCTGTAAAAGTATCTGCTCGAGACGAGTTCGTTTGTATAGAGAAATTCTATTTGTTTCACAAGCTGTCAGAAAATACAGTTTTGGAAAAAACTTATGCTTAAAACCTTATCTTTGTTCATGTTAAGTATATGACCCAAAAATAATTCTTTACATAAAAATAAAATATCATATGTAAATGAAAGCTAATTGTAACTTATTAACTTAAGCACAAAATAAATCATTAAAACAAACTTAAATAATTATTAGGACTAAGCAATTTATCTCGCATGTGTTCAAAATCATAGAACATGAACTTTACTATTAAAATAATAGCTAATCCATGAAATTTTATGTATATCTCATTTGAGTATAGTATAGTTGTATATCACAGTAATCAAGATTCTGTTCAATATTTTATATATCAAAAACATCAAAATCATTTATCATTCTTTTTTATCCTTAATCATTCATATAAAGACAAGTAAGAACGTTAAAGATTTTAGACTTACAAAAATACCAAGTCTCAATAAATCTAATCCTTCAAGGAGAGTTACTAAAATTGTCCCCTTTAGTTTTTCGATGATAAAATGAACTTTTAGAACTAAACTAAAATCATAAAAATCTGGGAACTTTATGTTTATAGTAACCTCAATTTCCCCAATCAAATCATACTTAGAACAACGTTATAAACACTTTTGATCAAATTACTATAAGTAAAACTAGAATTACATAAAATATTTTAACTTTGAAGCAACAATAATTTAATGGCTATACAATACAAATAGATTCTTGAAATTTATGTTGTCTTGTGATTTACACTACTAAACTCTCATTTTATTTCATACATCAACTGGAACATTATTATTCATTATGTATAATGTTCATCATAGAGAGTCATGTAATAACGAAAACGACATAGATAATTTTAAACATTCATACATGTAAAACTCTATAAGTAGAAACGTTAGAAGAAAGCATACCGAAAAGTAGCCACTTTACTTGCCAAACTCAATATACGGTACAAGATTGCTTAAGCTTGACTTGAATAAAACGAATTGAATTTTGTTTCTACATAAAATAATCGAAGAACGAAAGGGACTACGGATCAACTGCAACGTAAAGACTGGTTGGGGCAAGATGACGCCAACTTAGGCTATACATCTTTGTTTGTGAAGTGGCGGCAAGGTGGAGACTAAAATTTGCTTCTCAAAGGAATTTTACATAGGGGTGTTCAAAACCCGTGCAGACCATTTAATCTGAACCGGTCTGAACTAAAATTGATCGGTCTGAATGGTTTTTTCTTGTTAGTGGTCAGTTTGGTCCTCCTTTTAGAGAGGACCAAAATTTTGGACTGGTCCAGAATTTTTGTTAGTTCTGGACCGATCTGACCGGACCGACCATATATTATATATAAATATTTTAGGGTTTTAGGTAAAATGCCTCTCTCCCTCTCGCCTCCTCTCGACTCTCCCTCTCTCTCAGCCCTCACGACTCTGCCTCTCGCCTCTCCCCTCCCTCAGCTCACTTTCTCTCCCTATCTCTCGCAAATGTCTCTCTATCAAGTCTGTCTCTCGAAGCTCTCTCTCTAGCAGATCTCTCTCTCAAAGCTCACTCCCTGAGATCTGAGACGCTCTTCTTCAAGCTCTGCCTCAGATCTGAGATGTTCCATCTCTCCTCTCTCTCCCTCGTCTCAGATTTGAGACGTTCTCGAAGCTTCTTAGATCCGAGTAACCCCTCCTTCTCCATCTTTTGTCCTTCACGACTTCACGTTCTACACTAAAGCTTCAAGGAAATCAGTTGTGTCTTGGATCTGTACTTGTGTCGTGGATCTTAAACGATGATGGTTTGTTCGTGTAATAGGTCTGTGAAGAAGGTCAAGAGTTATGATGGTTTTCACATAATGGTTGTGGAAGTTGTGATGGTGTAGATGCTGGAATTAGTGAGGCTCTTTTGAATAGTAGAGTTGAAGTTGTATTACTTTTCCCTTACTTCAGTCAACATTCTCAGTTCGAGTGTAATTGTTTTCTTTGATTTTTCCATACTAAGAGTTTCTTGTAATATTCTCATATTGTTAACGAGTACATGAGCTGCTCACTTCTCAACTTGATAACCAAAAATTGGTATGAAAATTGCTCCATTTTAATGATTTATGAATCCATTACGAGTGTTGATTTATTTTGATGCAACTGATTTAGTTGGTTTTAGATCTGTGTAATACTGATTTAGTTCTGATTTAGTTGTTTTAAATCTGATTTGGATCTGATTTAGTTCTGATTTTAGTTGATTTAGTTGATATATGTTCATGAATGAGTTCTGATTTAATTGATTTTAGTTTATTTTAATTGATTTAATTGATAAAAGAGAGTGAGGTAAAAGACTCAGCCTTTGGTCTGTAAAATATGCCTGATCTGCCCGTTGATGTTCAGTCTGGATGGATCAGATTTTTTGTAATGTTATGGTCGGTTCGATCCTCCATATAGGAGGACCGTAATTTTTGTCATGGTCTAGTTTTCTTTCAAAAATCCGATCACACAGACCGTTGAACACTCTTAATTTCACACACCGTGTGTCGCCTAAAGGAGTTAGGCTTTTAAATAGAATGAATACAATTAGGGTAAAAGTGAATGGAAATATCCAAAATGCTGCTAATTGAATGGTCAAATAAAACTAATTTCAAATTGTTAAATTTCAATCTCCTTCACTTTGATATGATTATTATTATTATTGTTTAACTTACGATTTGGAAACTATATTCATACTCAATAATTTAATTACTATCTAATTATTAAAGTGGCTATATAATTGCCAGAAGTAAATATCAATTAGTTTAAAATTTACGTAGGTATATTTGAGCCACTATGGGCACCTCGAAGCGATCCTCTACAAGACATTTAATTAATTCATATTAAACATTGAATCAATAATCATGATAATTCAACACAACAATTATCAATTAAACACATAATTAAATGCAAGGTTAATTGTGATGTTACACGAACCATGGGGAATAGTGGATATGCAATACAATATGCAGTACTAAGCGACAAACAAAATTAAAATGCAAGGTAATACTGGAACAATTGATATGATTTGAGTTGAACTAATATTAAATGTAAAATGCTCAAGGTTAAGAACTAAAGTAATGACAGCTAGCAAAAGAACATTAAAAAAGGTGATTTAGTTATTCAAGACGAAATTAGGCTATTGTGGAGTATTCCCCCTTCATTTTCTTTACCTATTTTAACTCAATTTTCATTGCTATAGCAGTTCAAAAGCAATACCCAAGCTCTAAGGCACATTAAACTTCCGTTTAAGAGATTATCTACTTAGTCCAACCTCCTTTGTATATAAGCAGGATTAGATAAACACAGATCCATTAAGCATTAACTAATAGGTTGCAAGGCAAGTTCATATTTCTATGTAACTTACTAAACACCTAGATCTATATCAAACAATGCTCATATATTCTTGATTTAGATATACATGCATTGGGTAAGCTTTTCCATTAAAATAAGCTATTCTGATTCTTAACTTAACTGGTATTCTAAAATGCAATGGCCAATCACATTCAAAAATTTAACAATCAGCATGCTTAACCCAAAAAGCTTAAGAAAAGATGCAATGGAGACTTCATTAAAAAGGTAAAGAAAAATCTAGGTTAAGTTGCCATACTAGCCTCACAAAACTTAGCTCATAATGAGCTTAAATGAGGGTATAGAATATCTGGAATCCATAGAATCTGATATAAGAAAGATTTAAGGTAAGAATAGTATAGATTTAAAATGAGGTAAAGAAAGAGAAAAGAAGAGTAAATTGTGTGTCTAAGCTCATTGTCGTCTTCCACTTTCTCTCTTCCTTATTATGTCTTCTTCTTCATCCTTTTTTTTCCTTGCATAGGTTCTTCGCCCTCTTCTCTCAAGTAGATGTTGGCTAAAAGATACAAAAATGGTGGTCACCCTCTCAAAATAGAAGGGTTTTCTATTTATACTCTTGACAAAATTAGGGCAACTTCTTAGCAAGAGGGCACGTGGTGAGCCTCTAAAAAGTTGGAACCACGAGACTCAGGCAAATTCGACACCTAGCATAATTAACTCTAACGTACGGAGATCCTCTTCGATTTCAGCTCCAGCTCACCCACATGCCAGGCCACTTGCTCTCTTGCATTGAACGAACGCTGTTATAGCAATGAAAACTGTTATAGCACTAAATATTCCAAGCTAGCCAGCAGCCCTGCACCAAAGAGACCCTAAAATGCATAATACTACCTAAAATATTCAAAAAGAATGCTAAGTCTAAACTCGAAAACTAAACTAATTGCATTTAACTAAATATAAAGCATAGATTCTAATCAACATTCCTAAAACAGGTAACAATCTAAGCTTAGAATGGCTAAAATAACTCTACATTCATAGAGCTATCAATATATATGTTCAAATATATAGTAGCTGGTAAATTTATAGTTGAAAAGACCAACCAAATAATAACATAATTAGATTATAATTTTGAAGTGTGCACTTCCTTGAATATATTTAACCTCAATGGTTCGTAATATTCGAAATAGGTAGAAGCAGTCATCTTCCACGAATATCTTCAACGTCTAAACTTGAAGAATTTAAGCTCACACTTGAAGACTTCATGTAGTGGTGAACATGGTTCAGTTTGGTTTGGTTAAGTTAGTGGCCTAAAATCTAACCGAACCAAAACATTTGGTTCGGTTATATGCCGAACCGAACCAAACTGTGAAGGTTAGAAGAATCAAACCGAATCAAACCGAATCGAACCGTGAGTTTTAGTTTGGTTCGGTTGGGTTTGGTGGTTTGGCGGCACATGTTTGGTTTGGCTTATATATTGAGGAGTTTGATCAAAACGACGTCGTATAGAAGGTAATAGTTCAAAAATATACAGGGGTTATAAAACGACGTCGTTTTACATTATAAGTTTCGATTCCGTACGGTTCGGTTAGGTTCAAAAATTAGATTTTTTCTTAACCGAACTAAACCAAACCGCAGGGACCTAAAGAACCGATCATTTTCGGTTCGGTTTGGTCAGTACGAGACAATTTTAAACGCCCCTACCTTCATGTCGCACTTGAAGACTTCAACTTCACAATTGTTGACTTTACTTTCACACTTGAAGACTTCAACGTCACGTGCCAAAATGATATTCTTCTTCTCTCCATATCTCAACTAATAAAGCTCAGTATGAAAACAGTGCTCACGCATCTTTAGCTGAGCGAACACCCTTATGAGATACCACATGCGTTGCGATCAAGGAAAATGTCATCTGCATTTTATCAAGATTTATATATGCCTTTCAATTTTGGAGAGTTTGGGGGTTACAATTGTCAATCTCCCCAAACAATTGCATTGGATAACTGGTTTTAAGCCCCTTGTTGAATTTGTCCAGCACGATTGCTAGTCTAAAATGTTGGTTAATTATATGGATAGAGGAATGCTTGTGTTTCTAACCAAGTAACACCACATACTGAGTTTTCTTCAAGTACATAGAGTCATTCCCATTTAAAGTCTTCAAGAGTTATCTTGAGAAACTCAAATTTAATTATCATTTCTTGAAGTCTTCAAGTTTTAGTTATCATTTCTTGATAGCACTTTGTTCTTGAGAAACTCAAATTTAATTATGATTTCTTGAAGTCTTCAAGTTTTATCAGGCCAGTATCGGGCCATCACGAGCCTTGCATTCAAGACCTATAGCCTGGCCGGGACCTGCTTGGATGCTAGGCCCGGTCTAGACCGGTCCATGAGGCCCGACAGACTTGAACCGGCTTGGCCCGTGAATCCACTCTTTTTATCTCAAAAATTGGACAATTATATGTGTATTGAAGTTTGAACCATGGACATCTCCCTTATAAATCACACTCCTCACCAATATTCTTATTGTCTTTCATTTCATTTTATCGAAACTTCATATGATATATTTTTTAGATAAATTTATTTAATTAAATAAAAAATAATATTTTCTATTTGAAAGAATATTTTATTGAATGAAAATAGGATTTAAGAAAACTTTAAAAAATATTGGCATAACATTCCTAATATTTTCTGTTTTGTTAATGAACATGAATTACAAAATAAGTTATTAATTATTTATTAAACCTTTAGATTTTACATGAATATGAATATCACAAGTTTATGAATTTAGTAAATAAAATAATTATTTTACTTATTATTACAAGTTTTTCTATTGAGATTTTAAAGTAATAAAATAAAATAATTAGAAGAAGGAAACATGACTTCCATATAACTTAGTGGCAATCCCAACATTTCATTCATTCTCCACTAAGGTTCAACTCTCTCCATTTGCATTTTTTAGAATTACAACACATTTAAAGGAAAGAAAAACGGACCGGTCTGGTTATTAATCAGGACCGGCCCGTTAGTCGGCCCAAACCGGACCATCTCAGGCTCGGCCTGTGAGTTCACGGGTCGGTTCCAGGCCTCTTCGAAATTCTAGCTGGTCGGCTCGAGACTGGCTGAACTGTCTGAAAAAGCCCTGGACCGGCTCGTGAACCATCCGGGTTGAGCATTGATGGGCCGGGCCCGGGCCGGCCCGGTTGCCACGTCTACATAGAAGCGAGTTGAGTTTAAGTCTCTTCAGCCACTCTGCTAGGTTCTTCCACCACTATGTTACTTTCAATCACGAACTAACCATAACCTGGTCGAAGATTTTATGGCTACTCTCTATACTCGGTGATGGGAAATTATCAATGTTATATTTTTCATTGTTTATTGCATATTATCTAAATTTCTAATAACTTCAATGAAAACATGAAGAAAATATTGATTGTGACTTCTTCGCATGGTGTGAAGATGATGTTGGATCAGAAAATCATCCTTTGGAATGTTGAAGATAAACTTGGAGGTGGTCGAAGATGAGAAAGTTCTAAGGGAAAAAAAATGAAAGTGGTCGAGGAAGAAATTGAAATTCTTAAGCAGGCATTGAAGCTGCTGGAGGATGAAAGTGGACAGTTTCCGTAAAAACATTAAGAAATTGTGGCCTAAATTATATTGTTTGTGCTACTGGTGATTGTTTAATGGTTTATCATTGGATTGATGGTGCAGAGATATGGGGGTGAAGCGGTCGGTGGAGATATTTGCAGACAACGGTGAATTTTATAGGTGCAGGTACTTCTACTATGGATGGTTAGTCGTTTTGTTAATTTGATAAGAGTTGTACGTGAATCTTTGTTGTGTTTGATGTTATTTTATGTATTTGTATTTGTAATCGTTTATTACGGTAATGCAAGTTTGATTAATAATTGAGCACTTCTTATTTTGTTTTTTTTCAGGTACTTTTTGTTGCGTACCCAGTAGCTTTATTCCAACAGGTTTGTATGTCGCTAGTAGCACTAAACCACCGCTTTACATTTGCATTTTGTATATTTTGTGCTGGTGAATATCACTTTTGTTGTCGATACCATCGGTGCTGTAATTATTAGCCTTGCATGATACATATTAGCCACAGACATGCCAACCTGTGCAGATCCATTCAATAAATGAATAAGCATAGAAAGGGAGAATATCACCCACAAATCCTCATCATAGAAACTTTAAATCGAACAAATAAAAAAAATATAGAAACTCACTTGTAATTGTCGAATAGTCACAAATGTACAGATAAATATCACTTATAATAATGGAAAGAATCACAAATTACAAATAAATAATTGACATTGGTCGGTTTGTTGCTAGAAGTCTCTGAAACGATTGTCATGCTTGAAGACTTACAACAAAAACCTAAACTAGTATCAATGATTTAGAAGCCCTATCGGCAAAGTAGGCATATGTTGCAAAGTTACCTTACAATAATTGTTTAGCCTGACAATATCTATTTTTGTTTTTTATATTAGTTTTGGACTGTTGAGTTCAGTGGGAACTGCCGAGATAATCCATAACATGAGGCCCGTGCAAGATACGATTGAGTGCTTATATTGAACTTTCAATGTGCCGGCGGACGAAAAAACTACTCAAAGTAATAGTTCAAGATCACACTTGTAGGTTGATGAGGTGTAAACCGTAAAATCACCCACCCCATAATATTTCCTGCCATTCAATAGTATTATTTATTTTTTATCACCTTGGTTCTGACATAAGAGGGGTAATTGCCTTTGGTCAGTCTATTCCATCTAATGTATAAGGACGCAAATCCTCTAGGTCCAATATTCAAAAGGTATTAAATCTATTTTTTCTATGTATATTTTGAAAGAATTCTAAGTTGTTAATTTTTTAATTAGCGAGCGCTGTCGTTGCCTGAGAATCGCTTAAATGAACCATTTAAAATTATAGAATAGAGTTAGTAGGTTTGTGATATTTGTGAGTACTTCTCAAAAGTCATACGATTAGAGTTCAAAGCATTGCAAAGTCTTGCTCTCCTTAAAGGTTCGAGGATTGCTTATGAAAATTCTCTTGTCATGGTTGTAACATCACTGAATATTATTAAATAATATCCTTTAATCTAAATGAAAATAATTATATTGACGCTATGTCACCCACACAATAGACTATTATAGGTAATGGAACGCATACTTTCAACAACCTTAGTCCGTTGCACACGTACAATGGACTCAAGTGCATAAGATATATCGGGAATATTACAAAGTAACGCATTTTTAGGGTCATCAAATTTTCTACCAATATGGATATAATCTTTCAATGGATTAGCTTGGGCCCTTCTACATTGAACTTAAGATTGAGTCGATCCTATTTTTGTCAAATGTTACGCTCAAACCTTTCTACATTGAACTTAAGATTGGGTCGATCCTACTTCTATTTTGTCATATGTTAATGCTCATTTTTCTACTTATAAATAGCTCATGCTCATATATCCCACTTGCTTAGTGATTTATTCCTTACACAGAAACTACCCCCAAAAAAATGACATATGGGATACCACAAGGCTTATCGTGTACCAATGTCTGCGAGGGAGTGATTACAATAAAATCTCGCAATGGTTTGATGGATCTCTCTAATTGTATATTGCATCGTCGTATAATACATAATCATCTACTTATTATTTAATCTGAGTGGCTGCATAATGATCCAAACAATGCCACTAAGTAATATATTCTCCAGCTTAATCAGTTTATAGACGAGTAGGTAGAGGATGAATAGAGGTAACTCGGATGACGATGTCTTTCAGCCAAAAACTTGCACAATAGTAGTAGCTTGCTAAGAAATTGATTTGAAGCTTGATTACAGATGACACTGAACAATTTAGAACTGTTAGTATATCATATGTAAATTGTGGAAGCAACTGAGCATTTCATCAATTATTGAAGCAGTGAAGATATTTATCGAATGCAGAATAACTTGAAAATTTATAACAAAATTTTAGTTCGACAAGATGCTACCAACATGTAGATCATGCACATGGATTTCACACTAACATGTGTGTACATGCTCGTTGAGGTTCGAAAACATTGCTACCAACATTTGAATCGTCCAAGTGCATTTGCCACTAAAATATGTGCAGGTGCTCGTTGAAGTTCAACAAGATGGTCACCAACATTCAAATCGTGCACGTGCATTTCTCCTTAAATCTGTGCACGTGCTGGTTGAACAGGAAATTCTCTTTTTTTTATGGAACATTAATTCTTGAACATGCCTTTACCTAGTTGACCAAAAAAATTGAGGAGGCACATTTTTCTCTTTCATATAATTAGGGTTGCAATTGTCTTTACGCCATACAACAAATTGTTCTAAACGTTTTGGTAACCTATTCAACCAGGTAAGTGATTGGTACGTACTCACTGCATGGCGTCGGGATTCTTTGTCATGGTACTGTAAAACATGATATATATATATATATATATATATATATATATATTAAGTGTATTACCTAACTTTGTGTCATAAGTTACGGAATATTATTGCCATTAATTTTAACAATAATAATTAATTAAATATAAACAAAATTAATTACATGTCAGAGAAATATTTATAATAATACATTTAATAAATTGAAAAGCTAATACAAAGTAGTAAACTTTTTAATTCATAGAAAATTAATTGATGCAATATATGTCTTTTGGTATTTCCTTTTAATTTCATGTAGGTCGTTTAAAATATTGATTCAATATAAAATAAGAAAATTCACGGTGATTATATTCACATTTTAATTTGTGTGCATATTTTTTGAATTAATATATAATTTAATGTTACAATCATAAACATGTGCAACACATATGAACTTACTTAGTCTTCATTAAAAACAACACAACTATCTAGATTTTTTCTGGATTAGTATCGGATCTCTAGAGTATAGTTCTCTGACTAATCTGAACAATGCACAGGCCCTTAGGATTAGTCGTTGGTACAAAATAACTTTATAAAAAAATACCAAGATATATATACAATTGGGAAAGTATGTGGTACCAAGTGATATGTTATCATTGCTACATAAAATATGTCGAAAAAGTATGATACTTACAACACATTTGTAGTATCATACACCTATCGTTGGGTACCTAAAATTTATTATTGATGTCTTCTTGTTCAACGCATATTATGTACCATCATACACATTTTAAGTACTCACAGTACCATACCGATCAGTATCACAAACTTACTCATGTGTGTGTGTATCTTTAATATATTAAAATTGGGATGAGAAGGAGAATTATTTTAGACCATTTTGTCAACTCATTATTTTATAATTTCAAAATTACCCCTTGAGTTCATAAATGGTGCATCATTAATTGTTAATTTTTCTTCTTTTCTTATTTCTCCAAATGTTGTCTCTAAAGCAAACTTTTCATTTTTTTCATCATTTCTAATTTGAAATTTATTTTAGACATGAAAATATATTAAGTTATTTCGTCGTTAAAGTATATATTAGAAAATTCAATCAATCAATAAAGTAATAAAATATATTTTTAATTTATTTACCACATAGAGATCAAAGAAATATATACTGAAAAAATCAAACTAAAAAATTTATAGGAGGATGTTTTTCTAGTATAATTAAATTAATTACAAATATTTTCATGAATAAGAGACTTATGAAAAGCATAAAATTATAATGGTAGGTTTCTAATTTTATCTACTAATAAATATATTTTATTCAAAGTTTTTTATGAACAAATAATGTATAATAAATAATGAAATAATAAAATCATATATATCACGTAACCCACGTGTGATTTAACTAGTAATGTATATGTGATATTTGATGCAGACAAAAATTCATACCACCTACTCATGTGTGAGTAGCAGCGAAAACGTTAAAAAAATTAATAGCGAAACTTTTCTAAAAACAGAATATAAAAAAATCAAATATTATCGTTATTTCTTTTATAACTATGTCGGACATTAATGCCCAATCACAGTAGAAAATTAATTTTACACTGAAAGTTATGCTTTAATCAAGATAATAACGTCAATTGAATTGACTCACAAATAAAGAGTAAGGATTGAACTGATTAAATAAATAAAAAAAATTCTTCAACCTCTCTTCTGTTTACTTGAATGACGTGACATCCTTTTTACTTTAAAAATCTATTTAATTGAAAAACCAATAATTTATCTAAATGACAAAACTACCCTCACTTAGGGGTACAATCAAACCATATAAGTTGGCAGAACCGAATATTAGGTCATTTGATCTCCAAATCATGATTTGTGTCCATTTGAGGAAGCAATCAACAAAGTGATTCCGCCTAAACGCAGTTTTAGTTCATTATGATCAGAGACATAATGATATAAAATTTTCATCGTATTTCTTCCAAGTGGCTGGTTCTCTCTCTCGCATTTATGGAACCCTAAAATTGATTAGGTTTACAACCCTTGATCTTGCGCTGCCACCATCTCCCTCTCTCAAACCCTAAAGCCAACTATCCCCTAATCTTCTTAAGCAGCGATATTAGATCGCTCTATCTTCCTTCATGGTTGGAGATCGTCTCCCTCAAGGCGAAGAAAGTCGTAGAAAAGATTCATGCAAACCCAGTCAAATTACAAAACCAAACAAACCGAACCGAAAACGCTCTTCCATATATAGGCTCAAAATCCTCCTTTTTCGAGCAACTTCTGGAACCAAATTCATAATCAATTGCATCTTTACTTTAACTCTCTTATGCACAACAGATATATTACTCACCAAAGAACTTTACAAAACTAAATTTATAGTGTCAATCTCAATGAGAATAAAAAAAATCTATTCCAGAAGAGAGCATATAAAATCAAGAGGACGTTCATTGTTAACGAGATAGCCGCCTTCATTGAACTTTGAGCTTTCGCGGCCTATCATGGAAGCTCAGTAAAGCTCAAAGCTCAAAAATGGCGGCTAGGCTTTGAAAGAAACAATTCTGCAAAGAAGATAGATTAAATTGTGCAATTCAAAGTAATGTTATTTGATGGTTTTAGTACAAAGGTGTAGCTTGACTTTTGAACCTAAAATTATTGCAAGAACTACCTGATCTTTGAGATACGATACTAAAGCAATGGACTAAATTATTTGTATCAGTTAAAGCAAACACAAATAGAGGTAATTAGATTAAAACGGCAATCTTTAAACAGTTACATATTATTTACACTAAACAATAATTAACTGTATAACAATTGTGTCAAAGGTGTTTCGGAATATTAAAACTCTAATTTTTTCAAAACTCTTCAAATCTTAAAAAACCATAAACTCCACTCCGTTAAAAAATAAATAAAAAACAGAATTGTATTGGAGATCTAGATGTAGATGGAGTAGGTGGCATGGCAATTAGATATACCAACTGTACTGCGACTGATTCACTTTGCAAAAGTCTGAAATCACAAATACATCAAGATAAAGAAAAAAAAGTCCAATTTAACTAATAAGGTTTAAAGGGATACAAATACATTGATAAATTGGTAGAAAACCGAAGACAAGCCAATAGATGGTCGAGCACACAGAGTCCATACCAAAGCAGCAAGTGTTGCTTTATCAGTTTGATCACACTCTCCCACTTCAGTTGCAGATTTTCCCTATCAGCAAAAGGTCTGCTCAGATGCTATTGAAACCAAAAGCTCATCCTTTCAACAATAGGAATAGGTAAAACAGCAGCACTCAGACGTTTGGATCTATGCTGAGTTGCCTTTTCTTTTGTTTCTTTTTCATTTGAAGAAAAATTATGGTGTTTACAGATGGAAGCAACGTCCACACCTACAAGCTTCTGTAATCTATTACTGTGACTTCGTCCTCAGGAGCATCTAAATCTTGATAACTGCATGAAAAAAGTGCCAAATTTTGAAGTTATTGTACATATAAAAGCACAATCACATCCAAAACAAGTTGAATCAGCACATCTATTATTGAAGTAAATAAGTAGAGCAACTACACTTCCACTGAACGAAGAAAGTAAAAAGAAAGGAAAATTCCATAGTACGCCCATTTCAACATGTTACCAGGGGGGATCCAAGCAAAACAATGACATATATATCCACGGGAGTGAGTTATTATGAAAAAACAAAGTTACCTTCTTATATGTCGAGGATCCTGGCGGAAACCAGAAGACAGAGCAAGAATTGGGGATGGTCCACTCAACTGGGACCTCCCGTTTCTACTACCACCTTCAAAAGGAGGTGGACCTCCTTGTTCCCTCAACATTCGCATTGCAACTTCAGGCGGAGCAGGAACAAAAGGCCCTAATGGACTGCAAGTAAAATATATAAGGATTTACGAAACACGGGATAAACAGCCAAAATGACAATTGTGTAGACATTATCATCAACATACCCAGCACCAGGAACAGGCATCAATACTGGAGGAGTTGGTATATCTGAGGGAAAAGGAGCTACGGGTATTCCTTGTCCACCAAAAGTCTCGTACATGGGTTCATCAACATTTCCCCCTTCTGGACCATCGTTGGACTGGAAATCACCAGACTGTGGATTGTCAGATCTATCAAATCTTTCTCCACCATTAGCCCTATTCTCTCTATCTCTACGATTTCCACGTTCATCTTTTAAACGATTCTCTATACCCATTCTACGTCTCTGTGGCCTGTCCTTCTGCAACAGACACTGGTAGATTCAGAATAAACTGATGAAGGCATCAACTGGTGGTTGTGGTGGTGGTGCCAGTATTATTGCTAACCATAACAAACATATTCTATTATGATGCTGACTAATTAATAAAACCGAGGAAAAAAGAAAACTCGTACTACAACTGTAAACATGACCTAATGGATATAAACAAATCTTTCTAGTTTGCTCTTAACTTATTAATTATACTCAAAATTTATTTTTAATAAAAAAAGCAAAAAACAAAAAGCCCCACAGAGAACCATAACAAATCCTGCAACAGACTAAAACAGATTTTTTTTTCCTTTTCGATCTCTTCAGATTTCGATACCCAAGGCACGTCGATAAATTCTTCACTATGCAATCCCTAACATCTTCGGTGAATAAGGAACCAATTATTTACCATATTTGAAATGTACCTTTTCCACGTCATACACTTCAGCTTCTGTGCTCACCCCCAAAGACTTAAACAAGAATAGTAAAATCCCTAACAAACAACTGCTTAATTGTTTTTTGATCGGTAAATCCCTGACAAACAACTGCTTAATTCCTCACCTTTAACACCAACAAAATATGTACCAAGTATCATATTGGTTTAAACTGTGAAGTTGAAACACAAGTTTACAAGCATATCTATAAAGATAAATATCATATATTAAATAAAAATAGCACAGCACGACAGATATGATAAAATATATCTTTTGAGTCGCTTCTCTGTGAATCCATAAGCAAGAATGCATTGATAAAAAAGTTGAAACTAAAAATTGAATCCAACATCCACACACCAAAAACAGAGAAGATCAAAACAAAACTTTTGGACAGTCTGTCCATCAATTGAGCTGTGCCTTGTTCTATCAAAAAGTTGGTTTTTTGTTGGCAGCAGATTAATGTGGGTCTGATGGATAAGACTTTTTAGGCGGTTCTCATTCATGCACTTTTTTGGGTTATCGGGCATGAGCAAAATCTCTTGAGTTTTTTAGGGGATTGAGAATTCTTTTTGTAAAGTTTTTGATTACTACACTTGTATTCTTAAAGAATGGGTGAGTGTCTTATTCCCCAGGTTAGAGTTTGAGAAAAACTGGGTGAATGGCCTTCACGCTCTTTGTTCATATCAATCTTTTAGGTTGTAATTACCCTGTCTCGGGGTTTGTTTCTAATACATATCTTACTTACCAAAAAAAGAGAAGAACTTTGAAATGCTTATCAGATCCAATTAAAATCACTCAAATAGTAATAGGAAAAATGCTCAGCAGTAATCCGGAGAGTAGATGCAATATATGAAAAATGCTTATCAGATTCCAATTAAACACTATTATTTCGCTAAGAAACATTAAGCTCTTTCGAAAAGAGGAGCAACCAATTAGACGTGAACCAAATACGATACTAATGCTAATGGTCAATAAGTGCACTAGGCCTGATCAAACTTAACACACATCCATGATGCTCATAATAGTTTTTAATCAAACATACCGGAAGAGGTTGTTGCATAACGGGCGTTCCTCCAGGTGCATCTACATCTCTGTGAATATTGATACTATTGTCTTAGTAATTAACTTAACAAACATAAGAGGGGAAACAACCGAGTACAAAAGACACACTTACTTCATATAGTTCTGAAAGTAAAGCTCTTCATGCATTTTGGAAGTCAATTCTGTCACCATGTCAGGGTGCTTCAATTTAAGATGCTTGTGTACAAACTCAGGTGCATGGAAGAGCTTAGTGCAACCCTTAGCTCCACAACCATACTTCCATCCATATTTTTCATCCCTAATCTTCCGAACATAAGGATCAAAAGCTTCAGCAGATGAAGCCTCAATAATCTCCTTGGCAGTCATTATTTCCAGTGGATCTTGACCCTTCAACCTCTCTTCCCAGTGTGAATCAAGCTTCTTTTCCCACTCAGTCCCATTAGCAGATGTGTCAGAACTCTTTCCCTCAGCTCGTACATGTCGGAGACCCTTAGCTTCTCTCGTCTCAACCATTCCATAGTAATCTAATCCATGAATGCGCCAAAGATATGTAATAAGGGTGTCCAGTAGCTCTGCGCCTTCCAGGCCCTTGACAGAAGATAAACCCCGAATTATGATTACTGGACCAGAGGAGCCACCATGTGCTCTATCCCTACCATTTTTATCACTATCCGATCCTAAAATGTTCTCCTCGATTCCTTTTTCCGAGTCAAGTTTACGAACAAGAGCCTGTGCTTGTTCAATATCAATTTGGATTCGCCTGGGTTCAGAACTAAGAGGGTGAGCCTTGGGGGCGGCTGAAAGATCAGCTTCTTTTGCTGATCCTCTACCATGCCGTCTTCTTTTGCCATCATTGTCAACTTCATCATCAGAATTCGGATCACTACCCAGTTTGCTTGAAGATGATACATTGACAGCAGGACCCCTGCATCATAAAATAAAAACCATAATGCTATCTCAAACGCAAACTTTGGAGGTAACTTCTATAAAAACAAGGAAGATAGTATAAAAACAAAACATACAAGTCCAACGTTCCACTTTGCAGATCAAGCAAAAAATCCTTTGCAGCCCTTCGTGCAAGTTCATTTCTCCTAAAAGTACCATCATAAAAAAAAAATTGAACAAGACATCAGTGATACTATGACAAAAGTACAGGAGTTAACATTCGCTCTAAAAACAATCCTCAAATCATTATCCTTTGCAGATTCAAAAACTTTATCCTCTGCAGAAAAAGGAAAACTAAGAACACCTTTCAATGACAGTGACAAGGTTTGTAGGATGATATCTGTCTCTCAGCCTACATACGAAGGAAGATTAATTAGAAAGATGTACGTAAACCAAAAGGAATTGAGAATAAGAAAGGGAGAATTACCATTCCTCATCTTTATGAGCATCAAAGAATACTTTTTTCTGGGTGGAAATATACTCCGATCTATATTCTTGATATCTGAATAAGAGGCATCAAAACGATTTCGCTTTTATATCAGTAATCACAAGTTATCTAATAAAATCAAGAAACGAATAGAACACCCACTCAGCTACCTTCGCTCGGCTTCAGATGGCAAGATATCATCTTCAAGCTCCTGGATAAATTGCTTATACGACATCAGACCTTCTCTGAAAATACAAACTAATTGCATCAATATGTTTTTTGGTTAAGTGATGTGTATAAAAAACCACAAGAAAGGATAATTACAGCCTAGAAATCAGGATCTAAAGAGAGTCTAGACAAGTTGTCTACCAGTGGCGCTCAAAAACCAATGTAGGGAATAAACAACGAAGCCACTCACTAAGATGACTAAGAAAAAAAAAACTCGACATAGAGAGTATCTATTCCCTTCAAAAGTTCTGTGGTTTCTCTCCCCCCAAATAACCCAAAAAAGAGCTATAGGAATAGAATTCCAGAAAATCCTATTCGAAAACCCTCCTAAAATCTTCCAACAAAAAATAAAATCCTTTAGAGTAACAACTTGATATTCAGCTTCTCCAGGAGTGTCCCCCACAAGGTCCGAGAAGAAATCAACGGAAAAGAAATTTCTCTTATGCAAAAAAAAACAAAAGATAAAACAAAAGTCTGTTGTTCTCAAAATACTCCTGACTTCAGCAATTAGAGTATATTACGTGAGTACACATACTAAAATGACAAGCTTCTGTTGCTTGAAAGGTAATTTATGCAGGTGTAATCACTTATATACACTCTAAATTGCTGAAAGGTATTTTTTTAATCGGTAAAATAGCTGAAAGGTAATGTACAAAGAAGTTCAGGGATGGTTGGGTGCAACACTTAAAAAATTCATTTCATAGTCCCGATTTATGTCTAAAGGAGTCAAGGGACGTATGTGGTTTTTAAACTCAGTATATTGTTTCAGGATTATAGTCATTCATCAAGTAGATGCTTAAAATGATGCGAAAATACTACAGATGTTTCTGCATTACATCCAGACCTTAATTTTCCCGCCAAATAGAATGATATAGTTGACCACATAAAGAATTATACACTAATGCAAAACCTCTTCAAAATTGAGAGAAACAAAACCTTGTATAATGCAAGAAATGCACTGGTTCTACTTCATCGCCAGTGAAGCGAATGCCTATTCTTGGGAACTACTTTTTTTATCGATTATTTCTGGTAACTACTAAAATCTGAATGGTGATATGGTTCTATAAGATCTAAGAGAATATGAAAACAATGAACAAGGGACTAATTCTGATATAAATAGTCTATGCATAATTGCAAGCGAACCTTGGAGCATTTCCTGTATTGGGAGCATCACCATAACCACCACGGTTAGAATCCCAATCTGTAGAACAAAAAGAAGTCACTGTATCAACGGGAAAAAAAATTACATAACAAGAGAAATGCAAACTAGTTGGTCATATGGTTAAGGATGTATTGAAGTTCTTAGAAACACAAACTAGCTGGTCAAATCTCATCATTTACTACACATTCTTCATCTCACTAATATGAATATCATGTTTACATTCGAAGCACAAACAAATCATAATCTTAAAAAGTGATAAGTTACTTATCAGTTGCTAGAAGCACCACCTTGATAGCCACCAGATGAGCGACCCATGTACCGGCCAAGAGGCCTCTCATCAGCGTAGCCAGGTCTTCCTCGCATTTCACGCTCAAATCCTCCACCAGAATCGTAACCATACCTATGCAATTAAGAAGAAATGTTGATCAATGCTCCCCGTCAAAAAGGAAATGTTGATCATTCAAACTTAGCAATAAAAGTTTAAAATTTAGCAAAAAAAAAAAGTAGTCGCCAAGAAAAAAAAACAGTAAAAGCTTAACATGAAAATGGCACCAACATTAAGTTATGACAAGAGTACCAAATAAAAAATTAGAGAGTGCCACAGGCTTATAAACAAAAAGTTATTCAGAACTCATAAACAGTTGGAGGGTATCCCCGCATGTTTTATTATATATCGGACATCGCATGGACATACAGAAAATCCTTAGCATAGAAGCATTATAAGGGGGAAGAAACAGAGGCTTATTGGACCCAAAATACAGTTTAAGGAATGCTGGCGTATACAAACAAAAAATGACACATGCGATGCCCTCAAATTTACTAAGATGAATAACTTCCATTATGATCATCATCTATCAGAGTTTCATAACATTTCTCCACAAAAGAACAAACTCACCCAAAAAAGCTATTCACCTTATATAATTTCAAGCAATTTCAAATTCAATACTCGCCAATAACAACTTATAGATGGGCCATGGTACTTTTTATCATAAACTCTATTTTATTCAGAAAAGGGGAGATGGAGAACATGTGGACTAATAATAGTCCAAAGAAAAATAACAGATGAACTACATACACAAGAACATCTCGATATTACAAAAATGAAAATAAGATAAAGGATGGCTCCGTAGCCCTTTTCTGAGAGAAGTGCACAAAGAATCTACGAATATATCGCATGAAGGTCTATGTAATAACGACATTTATCTACAAATAAGTCCATTTCCATCTAGCCAAACTATCTAAAAGAAATTCTATGAGAGCACAAGTCCTGAAACTTTTGCCCTTTCCTCCAGACAAAGAACCTTCCAATTTTCAAGGATAGCTTGACAAAGAGACTGTATTGCCAAAGTGAGACTAGAACTGATCCAAGAAAGAATAATAAACCAAAACTATCCAGAAACCTGCAGCCAGAATTGATAATAGGAAGAAAGGGAAAAAACAAAGATGATCAAAATCTTCTCCTGCCCTTTGACAGAATATAATGGTGGGGTCCACAGTCCTCTCTTCAAGTCTTCCTACCCTGTGGAGTCAACATGTGTGTTCTTCAATTATCCTTAGTAGGTCTCAGTGAGTTATTTCGAGTTATTCCAGTCCTAGATATTGTGTGTTGGAGATCCCAGTTGCCCAGCCATGGAGAGGAAATGGTATGGTTTCCAACTCCAGGATATATTTTTTGCGTATGTTCATATAAGTTACTTTTCAAAATTAATACAATGCAACTGCAACCCCAAGTTTCATGTATGGAATACTAGAGCTACCCTCCGCTAAATGAGCCACAACCCAATCTAGGGAGTTCCTCATCATCAAATTGATGAAATGGTCCGAGCATTTAAAGTGCCTTTGTCATACTTCTAAACTACATTTAGCCAAGAAATCTCGAATCAATGAAGCCAGTAACGCGAAAGACCAACCTGTATAATTCACAAAGTGATTTTAGCTCAAGAAATTCACAATATAGCCAGTAAAATCCAAGATTCACTCACCTTCTATCACCAGGTCCAAAGCCTCCTCTCGGGCTCCCCCTTCTTCCTTCGTACCCAATACCATCATCCCTCCTGGACCGCTTATATGGTGGCAGTGGGGAACGTCTAGGAGGAGAATGCCTCCGTTCCCTATAAGGCGGCGGGGGGCTCGGGCTGCTTCGACGCTTATAGTCTCTATCTCTGTCTCTATCTCTCACGGGAGGAAGTTGAGGCGAGCGGTTGCGATCGAAATTGTCACCGCGGCGATTTGGAGGGCGGTCGAGGTCTCGTTCTCGGTCGTCCCTCCTCTCTCTATCGTCTCTGTCCCGCCGTCTGACGGGCGGAGGCGGGGAGGACTGAGGTTCATCGACCGATTTCTCTTTCCGTTCACGGTGACGGTCCAACGACTCTTCGGTTGCCATGTTCATGACCTCAGCCATCCTAAGCAACTCTCGCGAAACCCTAGAAGTGGACTGCAACAAAGAGCGTGATGAGAGCACAAGCAAGAGGGAGAAAGCGCGTGTGATGTGAGTGATTCTTCTTTGCGAGTGAATTTTTTAGCTCAGCTCAGCCTGAACAAAAAATTAAATATATTTAGGGAAAACCACAAAATACCCGATCCAAGTTTACATTGCCGTATTTTGATCACTACAATTTTATTTTTTTTATTTTTAAATTGCTTCTGTAATTTCTAACGTGAGGTTATGGAAAAATTAAAAACATTAGGTAAACGCCATCGTTTTGATTAAATGACTTTCTCTTCTTCACCCTTCTTTGGCAGGTCAAGAAAGTTTCGCAGAGGCAAGGGCTTCAAAGAAGGCATTTAACCCCCTCGTGTGTTTGCCTTTTTGGTGAAAGTGTGACTTAAGTTTTTTAGCTTAAGATGTTAGAGGCCTCAAATCTCTCAAAGTATTGAATACAACCTCATATGCACCAATTCTATCAAATACAAAGTTTGCATTTGGTAAATATTTTTTTTTATTAAAGTAGACTACTACACTAATCATTA
This sequence comes from Datisca glomerata, assembly GCA_003255025.1. Lineage (NCBI taxonomy): Eukaryota > Viridiplantae > Streptophyta > Magnoliopsida > Cucurbitales > Datiscaceae > Datisca > Datisca glomerata. The sequence continues at coordinate 1,330,462 of QANY01007151.1, read as the reverse complement.
TGCAGAAATTGACCCTTACACTAATTATCACTTACCCTAACCTCTGACACACTTTTCCTTCACTTTTCACTTTTTTTTCACATTGTCCTTCTTATAAGCTGTCCAATCAAATATCATGGTCTACTCACTTACACTCAAAACCGTCCTACCCACCCCATCTCATTTCTCCCTTCTTCATTTTTTATTTTTTTCTACTTCTTCATTTTCTTCTTAGTCTTATTCCTTTTTCGTCTTCTTCCTTCTTCCTGCAACAGCAAAGGATTGATAGTTCTTCTATCTGAAACAAGTATAAGTTTTGTTTTCTTCTTTCTGAAGATATTTACTCGTCTTCTTCCTTCTTTTATGAGTTTTTCACTTTCATGAGTTTTCTAAGAATATTTATTTATTTTCTTCTTTCTTGAACTTTGTTTGAAGTTCATTTATTTTACAAGATCGCTACAAATGACGGTGTAGTGTAAAATGAGGTTTACACGAGTGCTACACGAGCCTCGTGTAGACTACACGCAGGTACACGAGCTTCGTATAGACCTCGTGTAAACATCACAATCATCGTGTGGTGCATCAGAAACTTCTTCAGCACTTCACGAGCATCGTGTAGCATCTATTACACTAATCGAGGACTACACGATCATCGTGTAGTGTACAGGATGACCACATGATGATCGTGTACTCCTCGTGTACACTACACGATTACACTTATAGGATCCTCATGTAGTCCTCGTGTACACTAGACGATGGAACTACATGATCATCGTGTAGTCCTTGGAATTACACGAACATCGTGTAGTCATCGTGTAAGGCTTATTATAGTACACGGTTATCGTGTAGTGTAGTTTTGGCTATGAGATATGGCAAATGGACGTCAAGACAGCTTTCCTGAATGGATCTCTTGAAGAAAGCATCTATATGATGCAACCAGAAGAGTTCACAAAAGGAACAATATCAAAAAGTATACAAGTTGCTTAAATCCATTTATGGATTAAAGCAAGCATTTAGATCTTAGAATCTTACCTTTGATGAGATTATAAAGTCTTATGGCTTCAAGTAAAATGTTGACGAAGCGTGTGTTTATAAATACATCAAAGATAAGATAGTGTTTTCTTAATTCTTTATGTTGATGATATTATACTTATTGTGAATGATGTAGAAACTATGCCAATGGTAAAGAAGTGGTCAGCTAAAAAATTTTAAATGAAAGATTTGGGAGAAGCGAGTTAAGTTCTAGTATCCAAATCCTAAGAGATAGAAAGACTCGACATCTGTTATGTAGTGGGAATCGCCAGTCATATCAATCAAATCCAGGTTTGGAACACTGGATTGCTGTAAAGCATATTCTCAAGTATCTTAGAAGAACGAGAAACTACGTGCTTGTTTATTCAGGTGAAGACCTGAACCCCACTGGATATACTGATTCTGACTTTCAATCAGACAGTCGAAAGATGACATCTGGATCAGTATTCTCCCTATGTGGTGGAGCTGTAGTCTGGAGAAGTATTAAACAATCCAACATTCCATATTCCATTATGGAAGCCGAATAATAGCGGTTTGTGATGCTGCAAAAGAAGCAATATGGCTCAGAAAGTTTTATACTGATCTGAAAGTAGTTCCAGATATGGACAAGCCACTGATCATGTACTGTGACAACAGTGAGGCGATAGCAAATTTCAAGGAACTGAGGAATCACAATAGGGGCAAGCACATAGAGAGGAAATACCATCTTGTAAGAGAGATCGTGCATCGAAGGGATGTGACTATTATGAAGATAGCGTCCGAATAAAACCTAGCTGATCTTTTTACAAAGACACTTCCTGTGAAATCATTTGAGGGTCACGTGCGTAACATGATATTGAGAGAAATGCCACATTTGTTTTTGGGCAAGTGGGAGATTGTTGGGGGTTATGCCCTCAAAATATGTGTATTGACATTTTGATATAAAATTTAATGAGAACTACATTTTTCTTATAATTGTTCTTTTAAATCATTGTTGAATAATTTATATAAATATCTGAAAATTTTATATTCATTAATGAGACTGATGATGTTGTATTGGTATGAGAGGATTAAGTTCATAGATAACGAATGAAATTGTCAGCAACATATTAAAGTATAGAATTTTTAATGAATGGTTGCTAGTACGGTTACCTAAGAATTATGAATGTGAGTGATCTAGATCCGGATCATTGATGTGTATAGACATCTCAGTGATTGTACTTTATATAATGAGATTATACACGACTGGACCGATGTGAATTAATATATTTATCAACGTGCCATTTATCATAAAGATTTAATACACATCAATTCGATGATCATATGTAGATCAGTCTGATTCCTGAGTGGTCATGAACTCATATGCATGTCTATTGGATATTTTGATTCAGTCAATCAGGTTTGTTTGTAAAATAAGCTAGTGACTTTTGTTTTGGAGATTCGGTGATATGGATGGTTGTGAACATGATCTTGCAAGATTTGGAATCCAAGCTTTCCTAACGGATCGTATATTACTTCCCTTAAGTGTTAATTCTAGAGCTGAATGGTTGTTAAGCTCGAATTTATAATAAGATTATAAATTAGTCATCCACTAGTTGATTAATGGTACTTAAGGATCAAGAGGTATTTAGAGGGATAAAATGGTAATTTTGACCAGCTCTAATTTACGAACCAATAATTGGAGTACATAACTATATGAAATGTTTATATCAGTGGACTACATGAGAGTACTCTGTAAATACATTATATAATCACTAAGATTTCAATTTCATATTTATAGTGGAGAAATAATAGAATTAATAAACAAGATTATTTAATTACAGAGTTTCATTAATAATTTGATTTATCGAAGCTTAGGATTATAGGTCCATGGTCCCCAAGTCACCTTTGTACTACGCACTCTATGGTGTGAATATTTTAGGACATGAGAAAATGATTGACTTGTAAAATGATTTTTTATTCTGGGGCAAGTACATAATTATGAGATAATTATGTGTAATTAATTAATTGAATTAAATATATATATANTATATATAATTATGGATAAGTGGGACAAAATATATAATTAGTGAAATTAGATAGTTAAATTATTATTAGATAATAATTTAAACCAACTAAATATGTTATTTGTGAAATAACAGATAAGTTTGTTGATATGGATAATCAGATATGTTAATTTTGAATGAAAGGATATCTAGATTTTATCTGATTAAAATAAATATTTAATTCACAGTAATTATCGCATGTCAATCTCTGATTGGATATTAAAGATTGACATGAACTACTGTACTGTCACATGGCACTGCAGTAGTGGGGGTGCAACACTGTAGTACCACACGGCACTACAGTAGTGTCGTGGGGTGTTGTGCTACATCACGGCACACTGCAGTGCCGTGTGGGACTGCAGTTGTGCAAAGTTGCAATGGGTTTCACTGCAATTGATAATTTTATAATTAAATATTCTTTTAGTTTATTCCTAAAAACTCTTATACATCATTATCTAAAAAATGTACAGATATTATTCTAAAGGCCTCGGCTGATAAAAAAAAAATGTGTCGTGTGGTACTGTAGTTATGCAAAGTTGCAATGGGTTTCACTACAATTGATAATTTTATAATTAAATATTCTTTTAATTTATCCCTAAAAACTCTTATACATCATTATCTGGAAAATGTACAGAGATTATTCTAAAGGCCTCGGTTTATAAAAAAAGCTCATTAGTTCATTAAAAAAATTGAATTGAGAACATAGTTGAGTACATCTACAGAGTGAAACTCTAAAAGAATAATCATCACGTTCCTTTAGATAATCTTCTCATTAAAATCTTTCTAAATAAATCTCTAGATCTCATGTGTTGAGTACATCTAGAGAGCGAAAATGTGTCTTGTAATATTCTACGTGCCCACACACGTCCTAGTGCGTTGAAGATTGACTTGGAATAACTTGGTGTGGATCTCGGAGTCTACTGGTCATTGAAACGATTTTGTAAGAAGGAGGATCGATCGGTTTTGCAAAGACGCTTGATATAGACTACAAAACGAAAATCAAGAATACATATTTCTCAAATATTATCTTCTCCTTGTGATGTCTATCTTCCCAATCTCCAAGCTTTGAACAAAATTCTATTTAATTAAGAAAAAATTAAAAATAATTTCTATAATTATCATTTTAAAATAGTTGACTTTGACTTAATCAAATAAACACTTTTTTTATTAGGTGAAATTTGGGTCAAACCTAATCAACCTATTAATTTCTAATTTTCATAAAATTAATAATTAATAATTAATTTCTAATTCTCATAAAATTAATTTTAAAATTATATTAATTCTAAAATTTAAAAAGATAATTTAGAGATTGAGGGTTATCACCAAACCTTATAGTGATAGAGTCGGTTCATATCAGAGTTTGTACGAAACTTCCCTAAAAGTGACAATAGTTGCCACTGACGATAGGACTCTCCTATCGCCGCCCCATCATAGCCGGCCACCACTGCCGCTGCCAGTCCCATTGCCGGCCAACCACCGGCCACCACCGACGGAACAATATTTTTCAGCGTGAACAGTAACTTTTTTGTGAACAGTGGAAACTATATTGAAGAGTAAATTTTCGTTGTGAACAGTAAATTTCACCGTTCTTCTCGTGCGCTCTTCATCTTTTCACGTTCAAAATAATTATAATAATATTCAAAATAAATTACAAAGATTCCTAAGCCTCAAAACGGCTTACACAATATCTAAAGAAAAATTAAATGATAAACCTAACACAATAATCACTATACAATTAACGATCCATTATTTTTCATACATTCAAAAAATATAATCATCCATTCATTCACACATATCTCATATTATATGAACGGTGCAAGAAAACTCACACATCATTTAACATATAAATATATAAATCTCACTCGGATATTACTTGTTGGTCATTGTGGTCCATGCGCGGCCGAAGCGTGTGGCGCGTGGCCATTTTAAAAATTAAATTTTTAATAAAAATCAAATTTGTTAATAAAAGAAAATCGCGCAACGCTACGATAACAAAAAAAACTTTTTATTAAAAACTCTAGTCAATCAGTCTAGATCCATTATATATTTATAAGTTAAATTTACAACATACAAGGTTAGGAATCATATACCACTTGTAGTCTAAATCAAACGTCCTTGCAAAAATGATTGATTCTCCGTTCTCACAAAATTGTTCCAACGATCAATAGACTCTGAGATTCATACCAAGATCTCCCAAGTCAATCATCAACGCATTGGGACGTGTGTGGGGACGTAGAATATTACGAAGACACTTTTCTATCTCTAGATGTACTCAACACATAAGATCTAGAGATTTTACTGAAAATGACTTTTGTGATACGATTCTCTAAAAGAATGTGAAAATGATTATTTTAAAGATTTGATTAACTCTTAATTGTAGAAAATTCACTCCTTGAAAATTGTGTTCTTCTCTCAACTCTTGATTAATGAACTGATTCTCTCATTCAACTAATTGATTGGACTGATTGAACTCATTCATTATCTTAGGTCATCAAAATAATATATGTATATTGTTCTTGTTGACATATCATAGGATAATTGAAATAATATTTAATTATAAAATTACTAATAGCAGTGCGACCCACTGTTATTGTGCACAACTACAGTGCCTCATGATACTGCAGTGTGCCGTGAGGCAATACCGCGCCTGACGGCACCACTACAGTACCCCTGTGACACTACAATGTTGCACACCCACTTATGAAGTGCCACGTGGCACTACAGTCGTCCATGTCAATCTCTGATATCTAATCAGTGATTGACACGTGACAATTAGTGCGTATTACATATTTATTTTAATCAAATTAAATATCTAGATATCTGTTAATTCAAAATTAACATATCTGATTATCCCTATAAACTAAATTATCTGTTATTTCATAAATAACAAATTTAGTTGATCCAAATTATTATCTAATAATAATTGAATTATCTAATTTCATAAATTAGATTTTTTGTCTCACCTATCGATAATTATTTATAAATATATTAATTCTGAAAACTATATTTATATATATAAATAATTCAATTATTTAATTCTTAATTAATTAATCACATATAATTATCTCATAATTATGTACTGGCCCTAAAATAATTTTTTTTGCAAGTAAGTCATTTTCTCATGTCCTGAAATATTCACACCTTAGACTGAGTAGTACAAAGTGACTTGAGGACCATGAACCTATAATCCTAAACTCTAATAAACTAGATTATTAATTAAACTCTTAAATTAAATAATCTTATTTATTAATTCTATTATTAGTCTACTATAAATATGGAATTGCACTCTTAAAGATTATAGATTATATTTACAGAGTATTCTCATGTAGTCTACTGATATAATCAAGTCATGTAGTTGTGCCCTCTAATTATTAGTTCGTAAATAAGAACTGGTCAAATTACCATTTTATCCTTCTAATTACCTCTTAATCTTTATCTTGTACAATCCGTTAGGAAGACTTGGATTCTAAATCTTGTAAGATCATGTTCCCAGCTATCCATATCACTGAATCTCCAAAATAAGTCACTAGCCTGTTTTTCAAACAAACCTTAACGAGGGAATCAAAAGATCCTCTAGACATGCATAGGAGTCCATGACTACTCAGGATTCAGTCTGATCTACATATGATCATCGAATTAATGTGTACTAAATCTGTATGATAATGGCACGTTGATAAAGATATTAACTCACATCGGCCTAGTCATACATAATCTCATTATATAAAGCACATTCACTAAGATATATATCCACATCAATGATCTAGATCTAGATTACATGCATTCATTTAAGATATTTATATAAATTATTCAAAAATAATTTAAAAGAATAATTATAAGAAAAATGCAATCCTTATTAATTTTCATATAAAAAAGTCAACACGCATACTTTGAGGGCATAAACCCCAACAATCTCCAACTTGTCCTAAAATAAATGTGGCATCTCTCTCAACCCTATGTTACGCACATGGCACGCAAATGACTTTGCAGGAATGCCTTGGTAAAAAGGATCAGTCAGGTTTTGATCTGACGTTATCTTCATGACATTCATAACTCATCGATGCACAATATCTCTTACAAAATGATATTTCTTCTCTATGTGTGTTGCCCTTCTTGTAACTCCTTGGTTCTTTCGATTTAGCTACCGCCCCATTATTGTCATAGTATATGATTAGTGGCTTGTCCATATCTGAATTTACTTCCATATCAGTAAAGAACTTTATGACCCATATTGTTTCTTTCGCAGTTTGACAAGCCGTTATTTATTCGGCTTCCATAGTGAGATCTACAATGCTAGTTTTTTTACAGCTTCTTCACCTAGGGTGAATACTGATCTAGACGTTGACTTTTAACTATCTTAGTCTAATTGAAAATCAGAATCAATATATCTAGTGGGGTTCAGGTCTCCACCTGAATAAACAAACATATAGTTTCTCGTTCTCCTAAGATATTTGAGAATATGCTTTACTGCAATCCATGTTCCAAACATGGATTCGATTGATAACAACTGACAATTCCTATTGCATAACAGATGCGTGGTCTTGTACACAACATGGCATACTTGAGACTACCAACAACTGAAATATAAGAAACATTTCTCATATCCTCTTCTTCCTGAGATGTCTTAGGATATTCCTCCTTGGAGAGGATAATTCCATGTCTGGTCATTAGTTGACCTTTCTTGAAATTCTCTATAGAGAATCTCTCCAGCACCTTATCAATATAAGATACATGAGAAAATGTCAAGAGTTTATTCTTTCTATCCCTTAGGATTTGAATGCCTAGAATATAGCTCGACTCTCTCAAATCTTTCATTTGAAATTTCTCAGCCAACCACTTTTTTATCTTTGACAAAGTTTCTACATCATTCTCACTCAGTAGAATATCGTCATAAAAAACTAAGAAAATCATTATCTTGTCTTTGATGTATTTATAAACATAAGCTTCGTCAACATTTTGCTCGAAGCCATATGATTTAATAATCGCATTAAAGGTACTTAAGGATTAAGAGGTAATTAAAAGGGTAAAATGATAATTTTGACCAGTTCTAATTTACGAACCAATAATTGGAGGACATAACTATATGATATGATTATATTAGTGGATTAAATGAGATTACTCTATAAATACAATATGTAATATCTACGAGTCAAATTCCATATTTATAGTGCAGTAATAATGAAATTAATAAATATGATTATTTAATTAAAAAGTTTAATTAATAATATAGTTTATTGAAACTTAGGATTATAGGTCCAAGATCCCCAAGTCGTCTCTGTACTACGCAGTTTAGGATGTGAATATTTTATAACATGAGAAAAGTACATACTTATTTGCAAAAGAATTTTTATGGTGGGGCAAGTACATAAATTATATGTGATTAATTAGTTAATTGAGTTGATAGGGATAACCAAATATAATTTTCAGAATTAATATATATATATATAATTTTTTTTTAATCATCGATAAGTGAGACAAAATATATAATTTATGAAGTTAGATAAGTAAATTATTATTAGATAATAATTTAGATCAACTAAATCTTTCATTTATGAAATAACAGATAATTTAGTTGATATGGATAACCAAATATGTTAGTTTTGAATTAACAAATATCTAGATATTTAATTTGATTAAAATAAATATTTAATACGCAGTAATTACCACATGTCAATCACTGACTGAGTATCAGATATTGGAATGGACTACTGTAGTGTCACGTGGCACTAATTGGGGGGGTGTGCAACACTAAAGTGCAACATGGCACACAGTTGTCCATAATAGCTGTGGGTCCCACTATTATTAGTAATTTTATAATTAAATAGTATTTCAATTATCCAAAAATATATGATATGTTATATCAAGAAAAATATATAGAATTATTCTGATGACCGAAGATAATGATGAGTTCAATCAATTAGTTGAATCATAGAATCAGTTCATCAATCAATAGTTGAGAGAAGAATACAATTCTCAAGAAGTGATTTTTCTACGTTTAAGAGTTAATCAAATCTCTAAAAGAATCATCGTCACGTTCTTTTAGAGAATCGTCTGACAAAAGTCATTCTCAGTAAAATCTTCAGATCTCATGTGTTGAGTACATCTAAAGACATAAAAGTATCTTCGTTATATTCTACGTGCCCACACACGTCCTAGTGCATTGCGAATTGACTTGAAAAATCTTGGTGTGGATCTCAGAGTCTGCTAATCGTTGGAATGATGTTGTGAGAATGGAGAATCTATTAGTTTCACGAGGACGCTTGATTTTGGCTACAAAAGGTATATGATTCCTAACATTGTATGTTGTTAATTTAATATCTAAATATATAATGGATCCTGACTGATTGAAAAGAGTTTTCAATAAAAAATTTGATTATCGTGGCTTTGCGTGATTTTATTTTATTAAAATATTTGATTTTTATTAAAAATTTATTTTTTTAAATGGCCACACGCCATACGCTTCAGCCTTGCAAGTGTCGCGACGACCAACAAATGGTATCAGAGTGGTTTTTATACATTTATATGTTAAATGTTTTGTGAGTTTTCTTACATTGTTAATATAATATGAGATATGTATGAATGAATGAATGATTATGTTTTTTCAATGTATGAAAAATAATGGATCATTAATTGTACGATGATTATTGGGCTAGGTTTTGATCTTTAATTTTTCTTTAGATCTTGTGTAAGTTGTTTTGAGGTGTATAAATTTTTGTAATTTATTTTGAATATTGTTGTAATTATTCCAAATGCGAGAAGACGAAGAATGCACGAGACAAACAATGAAAATTACAGTTCACGATGGGAATTTACTATTCACGCCAGAAAATACTATTCTGCCGGCGGTGGCAGGCGGCTACCGGCAGTGGGACTGGCGGCGATAATGGTGGTCGGCGATGTTGGGGCGACGATAGGAGAGTCCTTTCATCGGTGGCAACTATTCTAACTTTTAGGGAAGTTTCGTACAAACTTTGATACCAACGAACCATATGACATAGGGTTTGATGATAACCCTCAATCTATCAATTATCTTTTTAAAATTTGAAATTAATGTAATTTTAAAATTTATTATTAATTATTAATTTTACGAAAATTAGAAATTAATTTTTAATTTTTAATTTTATGAAAATTAGAAATTAATAGGATGATTAGGTTTGACCCAAGTTTGACCAAATCAAATTAAGTGTTTATTTGATTAAGTCAAAATCAACTATTTTAAAAGGATAATTATATAAATTAATTTCAATTGAAAAAATGTTTTTCTTAATTAAATAGAATTTTGTTTAAAGCTTAGAGATTATGAAGATGAACATCAGGAGGCAAAGATGATATTTGGAAAATATGTATTCTTGAAATCCGCTTTGTAATTTTATTTTTTTATTTCAAAGGTTGTAATTTAGAAATACCCAATAGTCATTTGGTCCCATTATTAGTTTTTTTATTGTTAAATAATTATTTTAATTATTAAGCTTGATAACATGTTTATGCAGTAGTCGATCACATGTCATACATGAATATCCCACACAGTTTTATTTAATCATGCATCTCATCTGTAAAAACTTGATTTATTATGATTGTCCTAATATGTTTATATGTATTATTTTATAAAATCAATTGCATGTAAACTGCTAGGTTTTAATTAGTTAAAACTTGGTAATCATACCACGCCAAGGGTTGTAGTAACTTTTAGGATAACCGACTTGAATAAAAGAGTTTTATTAAAGTTTGATGAATATACTTAATTAGTTAATCTAAGCTCACTTAATTATGACTTAGGCACTTTAGAAGGTTAAATGAACTTAGACTAGTGAGATTGACATACTGATTATTAAATATTCATAAGGTTATTATTTTAACTAGTAATTCATTTGGAATTAATTACTTAGTTAAAATGAAAACACATAATCCTAAAATAGTGAGCGGGAGAAGGTTGACATGTCAATGTAACCTATGGTCTCCGTTATTAGTACAACACCGTGAGGTACAGTGAGGGCATTGAGATGGATTTTTTCATCCTCTTAAGGAAAGTTTCGAGCTGTACCAATATCAACGTTGGACTTATTAAGAAGATAGGAGTCATTGATGTAGTTTAGTTTTGATCGATCCTAAGGCGGCATATTCTAAATCAAGTCATGGAATCCGAAATAATGGGTTACACTTACAAAGTCACAATTAAGCTTTCATTTGGATATTTGTGACTTGATCAAACAAGCGATACCTTATTGTTAGAAGAAAAAATATGAGATATTTTAAGTTTTAATTAATAAGCATAAGAATGTCTCATGCACAATCTGAGGTTAATCTAACTGATCCTATGGCAGTACATTAATCATTGAGTTGTTTTATCATGATTAGTAAATGTTAAATTTTGTGTATTTATTATGTTGCATTCATGCATCACGTTTACTTTTCGAATTATAGATATTTATCAATTATAATGAATCTATATGTTTTAAATTTTAGTTATCATTATTATGTTTACCATGGGTAACTCTGTTACTGCTTTACTCGTTCTCGAGAAATCGAATGGTGATAATTTCATACGTTGAAAATCAAATATGAACTTAATGCTCATTTGTGAGAACCATAGGTTCGTTCTTACTGAAAAATGTCCTGAGGAGGCCCCTGCTAATGCATCTAAGAATGTTAAGGACGAATATGATGCTTTGATCATATCAAACAATAAGGCGAAGTACTCCATGCTTGTGAGCATGAATGATGTTTTAAGAACCAAGTATGAAAGCATGGAGACTACCTATGGGTTATCCCTAGGATCAATTTCAAACCATGAAGCATAAAAGCTTGACCCAATTCAAACTTGTTGAAGAGAACACAAGCTATTTGAAAACACCACAATCCGGGATGGAAGAACGGATTGATAAGTCGGGGTATGCTGAACAGATTGATAAGTCGGGGTGAACGCCACAAATAAAAATCTGATATGTTCAAATAGTTAAAAAAGAACTATCGAGAATTTATCTAAATTTTAGTATCAATAGTCTCTGCTTTTACAATAGATAAACCCTCTTTATATAGATGATTTTTACAGCACATAATAATAAAAGTCATCTAATTTTAGTCTAATTACTAATTAAGATCAACCTTAAAAATGATGAGAACCAAGAAGCAAACCAAAGGGAGCCAATTACTCATTCCAAATGTGTCAATTACAAAGGCTAGATCTCAGAAATTCAAAGAAACTATATGGGCCAATCAAGGAGTTTTGGGCTGTTTTGTAAAATTACATGCAAAGATGAGTCCAAATGATAATAAAAGTTTTGTCCATGTCATCAAAGATATTTTAGAGGTTAAATTAGTAATTAGATTAAAATTAGGCGTCTTCTAATATTTCAAATGTAATTTGAGTTTTTTAAGAGTTTTTAAGGTTTATCTTAATTAGTAATTAGACTAAAATTAGATGTCTTTTATTATTATGTGTTGCAAGAAACCTCTATATAAAGAGAGTTTATCTTTTGTAAAAGCATAGATGATTGATAATAAAATTTAGAGAAATTCTCTCTAGTTCTTTTTGAACTATTTGAACTTATCAGATTTTTATCCGTGGCGTCCACCCTGACTTATCAATCCGTTCATCTATCCCGGATTATGGCATCTTTGACATGCTCTGACTTATCAATCTGTTCTTCCATCCTGGATTATGACGTCTTCGACATACCCTGAGTTATCAATCCGTTCTTCCATCCCGGATTATGGCTCTTTCGTATAGCTTTGGTTCTCTTCAACAAGTTTGAATTAGATCAAACTTTTATCCTTCTTGCTTTGAAATCGATCCTAGGGTTCTTGAACCATCATTTTTATCGGGTTCTTAGTGGTTTCTTATAATTTGTATCAAAGCTTTGACTCATCAAATCAGGTTATTTCCGCCCTTCAGTTCATGATTCTTTTTAATCATTATGTCAGAATCTTTCTCTTAAGAATTGGATTTTTAGCATTCTTGAGCAAGTTGTCCAATATGTTGTTGTTGAGTTTCAAGGCAGATCGCTTAAGGTTAACATCATTCTAGAAATTATGGTTCTTAAAACTATCATAACTTTTTATCCAGGATTTAAAACAACTAATATTACATATAAAAAAGAATGTATTTTCAAGTCCTACAATCCGCATTTGAACTTCAAAGTCCAAATCCGTCGTTTTCATCCAGTTTTGAGGTCATTACGTTTTTCCACATCGTATTACCTAAAAATCTGAATTTGTATTGTTTTAGCTATCATCTTATTATGTTTTCCACATCGTGTTACCTAAAAATCAAAATATGCATTGTTTTAGCTATCATCTTATCATCTTATCACATATTATCCATATCTTATCTATATCTTTTAAATTTTATTATCCTTATTTGTTTACTTTATCATTTTCTATTATCCTTAACCTCATCATTAATTTAAATTTAAATTTCAATTTAAATTTGAACTCTTATCCATCATAATCCTTATCCTTATTCTCATATATTATCTTATATTATCTTATCTTATCATCTCTTATCGTATCTTACCACATCTTATCATATCATATCATATCTTACCTTATCTGATCTTATCATATCTTATCATCTACAAAAAAAACTAGAAGAATTCTGAAGTTACAACAAAGATCTTTTGAGTGCAAAGACATGATGAAGGAAAGATTTCTAGATAAGCCACATCCTAAGGGAGAGGATCCATTTTAAGTGAAGATTCAAGGATGAATCCTTTTGAGGAGTGGGGAATGATGAGAACCAAGAAGTAAACCAAATGTAGTCAATTACTCATTCCAAATGGATCAATTACAAGGGCTAGATCTCATAAATTCAAAGAAAACTATATGGGCCAATCAAGGAATTTTTGGTTGTTCTGAAAAATTACACGCAAAGATGAGTCCAAATGATAATAAAGATTTTGTCCATGTCATCAAAGTATTTTAGAGGTTAAATTAGTAATTAGATTAAAATTAGGCGCCTTTTAATATTTCAAATGTAATTTCAGTTTTAAGAGTTTTGAAGGTTTATCTTAATTACTAATTAGACTAAAATTAGATCTCTTTTAATATTTCAAAAAGAACTAGAGAGAATTTCTCTAAATTTTATTATCAATCATCTATGCTTTTACAAAAGATAAACCCTCTTTATATAGAGGTTTGTTGCAACACATAATAATAAAAGACATCTAATTTTAGTCTAACTACTAATTAAGATAAATCTTAAAAACTCTTAAAAAACTTAAATTACATTTGAAATATTAAAAGACACCTAATTTTAATCTAATTCCTAATTTAACTTCTAAAATAACTTTGATGACATGGATAAAACCTTTTTCGGTTCGCGATTCTTTTTAATCATTGGGTCAGAATCTTTCTCTTAAGAATTAGATTTTTAGTATTTTTGAGCAAGCTGTCCAATATTTTGTTGTTGAGTTTCAAGGTAGGTCGCTTGAGATTCACATCATTTGGTATCGGGTTGCTCTTTGATTTCTAGAAATTGTGGTTCTTAAAACTATCATAACTTTTGATCCAGAATTTGAAACAACTATTATTGTATATAAAAGAACGGATTTATTTATCCTTATTGTTTATCTTATCATTTTCTATTATCCTTATCCTCATCTTTAATTTAAATTTAAATTTAAATTCAATTTGAATTTCAATTTAAGTTTGAACTCTTAACCATCGTTATCCTTATCCTTATTCTCATTTCTTATCTTATCTTATCATATCATATCTTATCTTATCATATCTTATCATATCAGATCTTACCTTATCTTATCTCATCATTATGGAATCTCTACTGGTGATGTTTGGGCAACAGTCTGATCAAAGTCATCATGAGGCCACTAGGAGCTGTATGACAACTAAGATGAGAAATGGTACTTCTGTGCGAGAACATGTTTTAAACATGATCGACATAATGCACGAGAAGAAGTACGTGAGACTCCATTGATGAGCAGACATAAGTTAGCATTATACTTGAGTCGCTCACACCAACTTTTTCTACGTTCACGATCAATTATGTTACGAACAAGTTACAATTCAACATGACCCAATTGTTGAATGAATTATAGACTTTTGAGTCACTCAACCTTAGAATGACCAAAGAGGGTGAGGCAAATGTTGTCGAGCGAATGTCTACTTCCACTGTTGTTAAAAGTAACAAAAGGAACTAGATCAATGGTAAGGGCATAGTTAAGAACAAGAAAGGGAAGAGATCCAAGACATCGCCAAAAGCCAATAAGAACAAGAAAGACATCAAGCCCAAAGGAAAATGTTCCACTATGGGGTTGAAGGTCATTGGAAGAGAAACTGTAACAAGTATCTCTCCGAACTGAAAAAGAAAGGTAAATATGATTTACTTGTACTTAAAGCTTGTTTAGTCGAATATGACTTGTCATCATGGATACTTGATTGAGGAGCCACTAACCATATGTGTTCTTATTTGTAGATGCTTGATTCGTCAATGGAGCTGGCTGACGGTGAGATCATTTTGAGAATTGGCGGTGGTGTGCTCGTGTCAACTAAAGCATTTGGGACAATCCAATTACTTTTTGGATATAATTATTTAGTTTTGAACGATGTTTATTATATTCCTAAAATTTTGAAAAATATGATTTCTCTTTCATTTTTGTTAGAAAAGTTATTTGAAATTTTTTTTATTATTAAAGAGTTTATTATTTTTAAGAATGGATTCGATATCTGTCATACTAAAATTATAAATGGACTGTATATGTATATACCGACTGAACGCGCGTTAAATAATTTTGAATTATTTAAATTAGCAAAACTTAAAAGTAACAAATGACAAAGAGTTTCTCATGATGATGATAACACATATCTTTGTCATCTTAGGTTGGGACATATTAATCTAGATAGGTTGTACAGGTTAACAGAGCGTGGTGATTTGGAAGATAAATGTTGGAACTCTTCCTGTTTGTGAATCCTGTCTAGAGGGTAAAATGACCAAGAGACATTTCACAAAAAGGGCAAAGAGCCAAGGAACCACTTGAGCTACTATATAGTAATGTCTGTGGATCGATCAATGTACAAGCTAGAGGTGAGTATGAGTATTTCATCACTTTTATTGGCGATTACTCAAGATATGGTTATACTTAATGCAAAGAAAGTCTGAAACTTTTAGAAAGTTCAAAGACTTCAAAGCTAAAGCTAAAAAACAATTAGGTAAATCATTGAAATCCCTTCGATCTGATAGAGGTGGTGAATACTTGAATTTTGAATTCAAGGATTATTTGTTGGAGTGTGGCATCCTATCCCAACTCACAGCACCTAGAACACCACATCAAAATGGTGTTGTAGAGAGGAAAAACTGAACCTTATTAGATATTGTTAGGTCGATGTTAAACTATTCATCACTGTCACTAACATTTTGGAGATATGCACCACACACGACAACTTACATTTTGAATATAGTGCCTTCTATGTCTGTAAGCAATATGCTTTAGAGTTTTGGAATGGCTCTAAACCTAGTTTGCGTCATTTCCATATATGGGGATGTCCAACTCACGTTTCTTAGACCCAATATCAGAAAGTTAGACTTAAGGTCTGAAGTATGCATATTCGTAGGCTATACTCCGAAGAGTAGAGGTTGGTACTTTTATACTCAAAAGGATCAAAAGGTGTTGTGTTGACAAATACAACCTTCCTTGAGCATGAGTATATGTAAAACTACAAATCTCGTAGCAAAGTAGTTCTCGAGGAATTAGCAGCTGATGAGATCAGACCATCTTCAATTTCTACAGATAAATGACAAACTAGAGAAATCACATTTCCTATAAAGGAAACCCCGGTGCAACGTCGTAGTGGGAGGGTTGTTAGATAATGGGTTTGCTACGAACTAGAAGCACATGTCCCAGTGCCAGACACTGATAATAATGATCTATTATCTTATGAAGAAGCAATGGATGATCCTGAAAAGAAGAAATGGCAAGAAGCAATGAACCAAGAAATGGAATCTATGTATTCCAATTCCATCTGGGAACTTGTAGATCCACCTAAAGATGCCAGGATTATTGGATGTAAATGGATTTTCAAGAAAATAAGAGGTGCAGATGGGAAAGTAGAGACTTGCAAGGCACGATTAGTAGCCACGAGCTATACATAAAGTGAGGGAGGCGATAATGAATAGGTATTATTCCCTATGGCCATGCTGAAATCCATTCGCATCCTTTTGTCCATAGCCTTGACTATGAGATATGAAAAATGGATGTCAAGACAGTTTTTTTGAATGGCTCAATTGAAGAAAACATCTATATGATGCAACTAGAAATGTTCGTACAAAAGGGGCAAAATCAGAAAATATGCAAGTTGCTTAAATCCATTTATGGATTAAAAACAAGCATCTAGATCATGTTTACCTTTGATGAGATTATGAAGTCTTATGGCTTTGAGCAAAATGTTGACGAAGCCTGTCTTATAAATACATAGAAAAAATATAGTGGTTTTATTTGTTCTTTATGTTGATGATATTTTATTCATTGGAAATGATATAGAAACTCGTAAAAAAATAAAGAAGTTGTTAGCTGAGAAATTCCAAATAAAAGATTTGGGACAAGCGAGTTAAGTTCTGAACATCCAAATCTTAAGGGATAGAAAGAACAAGCTCTTGGCTCTTTCACAAGCATCTTATATTGATAAGGTGCTGGAGAGAATCTCTATGAAGAATTCTAAGATAGGTCAACTACCTACCATACATGGAATTGTCCTCTCAAAGGAATAGTGTCCTATGGCACCTTAGGTGGAAGGAGATATGAGAAAAGTTCCTTATGCTTCAGCAGTTGGAAGTCTCGTGTATGCCATGTTGTGTTCGAGACAGGACATTTGTTATGTAGTGGGAATTGCCAGTCGTTATCAATCGAATCCAGGTTTGGAACATTGGATTGTAGTAAAGTACATTCTCAAGTATCTTAAGAGAACGCGAAACTATATGCTTGTTTATTCATGTAGAGGCCAGAACCCCACATGATATAGTGATTCTGATTTTAAATCAGACAGAGACAGTCGAAAGTCGACATCAGGATCAGTATTCAGCCTAGAGGGAGGAGCTGTAGTCTTGAGAAGTATTAAATAATCTAGCATTGCAGATTCCACTACGTAAGCCAAATATATAGCGACTTGTGAAGCTACGAAAAAAGCGGTATGGTTTAGAAAGTTCTATTCTGATCTAGAAGTAGTTCCACATATGGGCAAGCCGTTGATCCTGTACTATGACAACAGTGGGGCGGTAGCAAATTTTAAGGAACCGAGAAGTCACAAGAGGGGCAAGCACATAGAGATGAAATACCATCTTATGAGAGAGATCGTGCATCGAGGGGTGTATCTGTTATGAAGATAACATCAAAATAAAACCTGGCTGATCTTTTTACAAATACACTTCCTGCAAAGTCATTTGAGGGATATGTGTGTAACATGAGATTGAGAGACATGTCACATTTATTTTAGGGCAAGTGGAAGATTGTTGGAGGTTACGCCCTCAAAGCATGTGTATTGAAATTTGATATGAAATTTAATGAGGATTACATTATTCTTATAATTTTTCTTTGAATTATTGTTGAAAAATGTATATAAATATCTGAAAATTCTATATTCATTAATAAGACTATGATCTTGTATTAGTACGAGAGAATTAAGATCGTAGACAATGAATAAAATTGTCAGCAACATATTAAAGTATGGAATCTTTAATGAATGGTTGCTAGTACGGTTTACTAAGCATTATGAATGCACGCGATCGAGATCCGGATCATTGATGTGGATAGACATCTTAGTGAATGTGCTTTATATAATGAGATTATATATGATTGGATAGATGTGAATTGATATCTTTATCAACTTGACGTTTATTTGACTGGCCCATTAACTGAGACACTTCATGTGAAGATGTTTTGGGGTCATTTGCGAAACATGGGTTGGGAGAAATGTCACAATTGCTTTAAGGCAAGTGGGAGATTGTTGAGGGCTATTCACTTAAAACATGTGTATTGACATTTTGATAAATGAGAATTATATTTTTTTTATAATTGTTATTTTAAATGGTTGTTGAATAATTTATATAAATATCTGAAACTTTCATATTCATTAATGAGACAATGTTCTTGTATTAGTACGGGAGGATCAAGATCATAAATAATGAATAAAGTTGTCAGCAACATATTAAAGTAAGAAATCTTTAGTGAATGGTTGCTAGTATTGTTCACTAAACATTATGAATGCGTGTGATCTAGATCCAGATCATTGATGTGGATAGACATCTTAGTGAATGTACTTTATATAATGAGATTGTATATGACTAGACCGATGTGAATTAATATCTTTATCAACGTTTCATTTATCATAAAGATTTAATACACATCAATTTGATGATCATATGTATATCAGTCTGAATCCTGAGTAGTCATGAACTCATATACATATCAACTGGATCTTTTGATATACTCGTTAAAGTTTATTTGTAAAACAGGCTAGTAATTTTTATTTTGGAGATTCAGTGAGATGTATGGCTGTGAACATTATCTTACAAGATTTGGAATCCAAACTTTCCTAACGGAACGTATATTGGTTTTATTAAGCGTTAATTCTAGAACTAAATGGTTATTGAGCTGAAATTTATAATAAGATTATAAATTAGTCATTCACTAGTGGATTAATGATACTTAAGGATCAATAGGTAATTAGAAGGGTAAAACGGCAATGTTGACAAGTTCTAATTTATGAACCAATAATTGGAGGATAGAACTACGTAAAATGATTATATCAGTGGACTACATGAGAATACTTTGTAAATATAATCTATAATCTCTAAGACTGCAGTTTCATATTTATAGTGGAGTAATAATGAAATTAATAAATAAGATTATTTAATTAAAGAGTTTAATTAATATTCTAGTTTATTGGAGCTTAGGATTATAGGTTTATGGTCCCCTATTCACATTTATACTGCACAGTGTAGGGTGTGAATATTTCAGGACATGAGAAAATGACTAACTTGCAAAAGAATTTTTATTTTGGGGCAAGTACATAATTATAAGTTAATTATGTGTGATTAATTAAATAAGAATTCATTAATTGAATTATTTTAATATATATGTGTGTGTGTGTGTGTAATTTATGGAATATATATATAATTATCGATTATTTTTCTAATTATAGATAAGTGAGACAAATTTCTAAAATTAGATAAGTAAATTATTATTAGATAATAATTTGGATCAACTAAATCTATTATTTGTGAAATATCAGATTATTTAGTTGAAATGGATAATCAGATATGTTAATTTTTGAATTAGCTAATATGTAGATATTTATCTAATTAAAATAAATATTTAATTCATAATAATTATCACGCGTCAATCACTGATTGTGTATAAGAGATTGACATATACTACTGTAGTGTCACATGGCATTATAGTAGTGAGAGTGCAACAATGTAGTGCCACATGGCACTGTAGTGGTGTCGTGAGGCACAATGCCTTGTGCAGTTATGCACCATTATACAAGTGAGTCCCATTGCATTATGCAATTTGAAATTAAATATTAATTTTTAATTTTAATTATCCATAAATATCTGATACGTCATTATCAATAAAGATATACAGATATTAGTCTGATGGCATCAATTAGATAAGCATCCGTTGAACCAGTTATTGAGTTCGTCAATCAGAGAATTGGGTTGAGAGCACAATTGCTCAGAGTGCTTTTCTCTATGATTAAAATTAATCAAATCTAAAAAAGGATATTCATTGTGTTTTTTTAGAGAATCGTCTCACAATAGCCGTTCTTAGTAAATCTCTAGATCTCATGTGTTGAGAATATCTAGAGACAGAAAAAGTGTATTATAATATTCTATGTGCTCACACACTTCCTAGTATGTTGTGAATTGACTTGGAAGATCTTGATGTGGATCTTGGAGTCTACTGATCGTTAGAATGATTTTGTGGAGACGGGGGATCGATTAGTTTTGCAAGGACGCTTGATTTAGACTACAAGAGGTATATGATTACCAACATCGTATGTTGTAGATTTAATATATAAATATATAATGAATCCTGATTGAAAAGAGTCCAATAAAAGTTTTTAATTTTAGAAATGTTGTGTGGTGCTTGTTTTTCTTTTTATAAAAAAAGATTCATTTTTATTAAAAATTTGAAACGCCTCCACTACGCCTGTGCGACATTTTCAACAAACCATGGTCTTGCAGTGTTATGTTAACATTAACACTTGTTAGACCATGGTCTAGTAGAATATTCTACTAGACCATGGTCTAGCAGAAATATTCTACTAGACCATGAAAGAGAGATGATCGGCGAATAAAAGTGTTTGGGTCAGTCACGGTCTGATTCGATTTTAGTTTGATGGTAGAGAAACCCAAAGAAATCCTTTGTTCATCCGTTGTAGTTCTTTTGACCAAAGCCACTCAAACCGCTATCGTGCATGGCGACGTCTTCTTTGTTGGCCTCCTCTAAACACGAAGCTCATCAATCCCTACTTCTTTTTTCCTTCCAGTTTTTCTACCATCTCCGGAAGGTGCAAGCTTAAGTTCCATGGCAGCGATTACTGTTGTAGTGCTAACTTTTTTTGTCATGTGCGCAGTACCGTTGTTGTCGTGCGTCACAGAATACTGAAGACGAATCTAAGATTGAAGCGTTGGAGGTCTTTCGCCTAAATCCCTATGATATCGAAGGGTTTTATAGAGACGAAGATAATGTTTGGGGAGAAAGACGGGGAGGGGACTTAAATGGAATTTTTTCACTATAAGGGGGTAAATAAATCTTTTAATCTATAAAAAACAACAAATACTTGAAACAAGTCTAATATCGTTAAATTCTTTCTCAACGGTCTTTCCCTGTCAATTTCCAAGTGATTTGATATTTTAGAGTAAAAGTTAAAAGAAATAATCAGAATTGCGTCGTTTTGACTCATTAATGGCAGTTTTATGGTTTTTGGATAGAATATTTTTTTTATTCAAAAAACATAATTTTGGAGTTAAAAATGACAAATAAAATTTAAGTGGTTTTTTTAAAGATAGAGATAGCATTTCATTAAGAAAGTAGAGTTACAAACACACCAAGATCTAAAACAAAATTATCATATCTAAATACAAAAAAATCATTACAAATGCCATAAAAGATCAGTCTAAATCTACTGACGTATATATAGGGAATAATGTATATAAATAACACACAAACATAGAGTCGAGCGGCTCATTCCAAAGGTCCTCCATTATCCAAACTTGGTTCGGCCATAACACTGAAAATAGTATTTCCATGAAGATAGGCAAAATCTTGAACATATATGAAAATCCCAGGTCGTGTCGTACACAAATCATGTCCCAAAAACTCCATAAAGACCAGATCCGAAAAGAAAAATCACCAAGGACCAAAGATCTGGTGGAAACAAGGTCTATACGCACCAGTAGAAGCAAAACTTTCCAAAAGGAATGAAAAACTCTACAGATATACTAAACAGACTGAGAAAGATAGAAAATCTGAGAAATAGGAGGGAAATAGAACAGAGGGAGAAACAGAGGAGCGGGAAAGAGAAGAGAGGGAGAAACTACAGGAAATGAGAGAAAAAAAAGAGAAAGATGGGGGAGGGCGACGAGAGAACAACAATAGAAGGGGCATGTGGAGAGTTAGAGAACTCTTTTCGTAACTGCGACGCATCAATGGGGGAAGAGTAGGATTTGGGTCCGAGAGAGAGAAGTGATTGAAATAAGTTGAGGAAAGATTAAGCTTTAAAAATATAGTAAGAGGCCATTTGATACGAGGTTTCCCCTTGATAAAGTTCGTGGTAAATTTATTTTCAGCACTTTCCCATATTTGTTACAAGTATTTTAATTTGCATGGTAAAATTATTTAGTCTGGTTAAATAACAATCTTACATTACTTTCCTACTACTTCCCCTAAAAAATCTAATGTACCAAATAACTTTCCCAACTCACTTACCCGTCTTACACATTTTTCAAAATAACTTTTACTTCCTCAAATCCTTGTGTGAGACGGGTAATTGAGTTGGGAAAGTAAAAGTTATTTTGAAAAATGTTAGGGAGGAAGAGCTACGATGCGGAGGGGTGAGTTAGGGACGAAGTGCTACGATGCGGTTATGGAGGTTCACGACGAGCTACAAACTTGTGTTAGGGAGGAAGAGCTACGCAGTTAGGAGAGGGGTAGGGGTTCATGAAGAAAGGGGTTGCAGAGGGGTGAGTTCACAAATTTGGAAGTTAGGTTTGTGAAAAAATAGGACCCAAAACGACGTATTAGTTTTGATGGGGGTGTATTTATAATTTTAATATTTTAAAATTACGTCGTTTTATATTAAACTAACGGATGTATCACGGTGAATGGATGTAAATTATTTTTGGCGGCACATAAAAAGTTGAAGGTTATAAATGACAATAACTTGATAGTTTGAGGGACTGATTTGTAGTTTTTACTTTATCTTTTATTTAACTATGTTGAATTGATTTGTACAATTTAAGCAAAAAAAATATTTTAATTTTTGGTGTAGTAAAAGAAAGATAGTAGATTTAATTTTATTGGTGATGAGAATAAATAGATAATTTAAGATATCGTGTTGCATTAGAATATATAAATAATACTTACTAAAAAATAATGAATATTTATAAATTTAATTCCTCTCAATATTCCATATAACTTTTCAAATAATTTGATTCAATTTTCTCAACAATTTTCTTAAGTCTCATACTATACCAAATAATATAATCTTTCCAAATAACTTTTTAAATTAATCATATGTTATCAAATATGACTATCTCAAAAAAATTTCATTTAACTTTACCACTAAAATTTTTCCAACAATTTAAATTTTTAAGCATGCTTATTTAATTTATACCAAACGGCACTCAGTATAAGCTTACAAAACCGGAATTTAAAGTTTTCCAATAAATTGACTTGATGTGTATTAGTGGCCAACTTTACGTGGCGTGCTATTATTAAAAGACATCTCAAGTGCAGCTTAAAAATTAGTGTCGGGTGTATTGGATTTTTCTCCTAAAACGACTTCGTTGTGTATATATAAACCAGCTTACCCTCGAGATACTAGGGTTTCTTCACCGCTGTGTTCAATTAGGCTTTGTTCTACTCTTGCAATCGTCCCGCAGCTAACCATGGTGGCAGCCAAGAAGACCGTAATGTTTCTTCCTATATCTCTTGCTCTTTGCCACTGTTTTTCTTTCTTCTGGAATTTCGATCGAGCTTGATTAGGAAAGATTAGCAATTGTCTGAAGATGTGATTAACATTTTCGCCTTTTCTATTATGTTTTACCAGAAGAAGACCCATGAAAGCATCAACAACAGGCTCGCTCTCGTTATGAAGAGCGGGAAGTACACATTGGGTTACAAGACCGTCCTCAAATCCCTAAGGAACTCTAAAGGTAGCTTTTACTTTTTTTTGTACAGTCCCTGATTGGATTTTAGGGTTTTATCCTCAGGGATTTAGTTTCTTCCTTTAATGCAATATTAATTGTCTAAATATGAGTTTCTTGTGGCATTGACGGACTCATTTGACATGTCTATTTTCTTGGATTATGTTGGAGTTATTTCCAAGATTGTCAGTGAGAATGTTTTGATTATATTTTTACATTTTTCGACATTTATTGAAATGAAACGTTGATTTTTTTAACATCGGCTTTCAAATTTTACATCTAGATGTTTAGTGATTCAGAACACTACCAAGAACTATTTTGGAGCGATTCTTACATTTTGCCCGGCTCAATTGAAGTCCTCAAAGAATTTTTTTGAGAGCTTGAACTTTTGATGTTGTTGTCATGAAAGAATTTTGTACTAAATAGAATCCTCAATGCCATATGGAATGTTTTTGTAGGAAAGCTGATTATCATTGCCAACAATTGCCCCCCACTGAGGAAGTCTGAGATTGAGTATTACGCAATGTTGGCAAAGGTTGGGGTTCACCATTACAATGGAAGTGAGTGAAACCTTGGAGATTATATTCATTGTTATTATAATATCTTCCGTGTTATGGTGTCTTAGAAGAGTTGAGTCTTGAATAGGCAAACGCCAAATATTTCTGTTGTCCACTCTATGAATAATATGTTTTGGACTTGCGGAGGGTGATGCAGAACATTTGCATATGCATGTTGTATTTTGTTTATTTGATCTGTGACTGGTAATTATTCATTTGTCTAGAGGCAGACAATGTGGAATACTTAACTTGGTCAGCAACTTGAATGATTCACTTCCCTTACAAATCGCTCTTTGTAATGACAGGTAATGTAGACCTTGGCACTGCTTGTGGAAAATATTACAGAGTCTGCTGCCTCAGCATTATTGATCCTGGTATGTGGTGTTTATCAGTATTCAACAACGCCAAACGGACCGTAGTTAAGATTCTGAATTCTAACTGGTGAGACTTTTGTGATTTTCAGGTGATTCGGATATTATTAAGAGCATGCCTGGTGATCATTAAGTCCCAAAATGCATCAGATACTAGATTTTGGCTGGGTTCCTTAAATTTTATTATCTTGATTTTGGGTTATGGAGTTTCAATGGCTTGATCCATGTTATTTATGAGAATGATTTTTATGGTAAATCTTATTTTGGTTACATGCTAGATAAGGACTCGTTTTTTAATTCCTCGGATGTATGTGATCTTTTATGCAGAAGACCTCATTTTCATAATCATACATTTGTGTCCCATCTTCATACCATACTGTCATTTTTTTCCCACTCAACATACCAAAAGGGGTGACTCGAGGCAATTGAGATGGTGGTGGTAATGAAATTTCGTTCCTGTTTAAGTGTTTTGAATTGCTTCAACCTCAATCATGCCTTCTTGGGTAACAAGAGGCTTTGTAGATCCCCTTAATAGGTATTTCAGGTATTTACGAAGGACTATATTTTATCTTAGAATTTTGAGCAGGATCTAATTGGCCAAACATTTTCTACTGATAGTGAATTTGATCTGGTTTAATTTGATGAATGGTTTAAGAGAGTGAATTTGATTTATTTAACTCGGTGAGCTATTAGTTATGCATTGATTGATATTTGTTTATAATGGTAATAATATATGCGAGAACTAATCTGATTTGGTCAGCATACCATTTATTTGAAAATAAATGTTTAAAATGCTTGTAATCAATCACATGTCTAATGAATTCGGTGATAATATTGAATCGAACCGAATTGTTTTGTTATAGAACTAAATTGAACCGAATTATGCTTTTAGGTTCGGTTCAATTTGGTTTCTTCATTTCGTTATTACTAATTAAAAAAATATTTTTAAAAAATGATTTTCTAATATTACTATCAAAAAATAATAATATCAAAGTTTTGTTTTTTAGTTTGTTTTGATATAAAATTATATAAAAAGCATTAATAAAAATTTAAAATTTCGGTTTGGTTTAGTATGAAAACCATCGGAATTTCAAATTGAATTGAAACTTTAGTTCTCAAATTTTCTCGATTAAATCAAAAGTATAAAAAGATTAAACCAAAAGTATAAAAAGAACCGATCATTTTTAGTTCAGTTCGGTGTGAAAAGGTTCACCCCTAAGATTGGGGAGGTAGAAGTGTAGAAGTAATTAAGTTGTTTTACTAATTTAACGGTACAAATTGTAGTTGTTATTCGATTGAGACCAGTTCTTGGATTTGTATCCTCTGAATTTGCTTAACAACTTCATAGGGAAAGTTAAATCTGAGCCATCCAATTAGATCTGGACGTCTTAGATTAAATATTAGAAAATAAAAATAGCGATTTTTTATCTTTTTTCTTTAACAGTTGGATAAAATCTGGACCGTCCAAATAAGATCGTACGATCTAAATTTACTCAACTACAGTGTTTGTCGTCTCCCACTTCCCATATGTTCAATCCATGATGCATTAATATTTAAATTTGATAAAAAAGAAATGCTACATTAATATGTAAATTTAATTGAGGGATCCTAGCAATACTAATTTCAACAGTTATTTTAATACTCATTCTAAATTAGTGTCATGTATCATATTTTTACTTTCAATTAATGTTGTCTAATTGAGTTAGACATTGAAGAGTGACTTTTTTTTTTATTTACAAGTTGCCATTACCTTGTTTAATTTCATTTTTTTTTCTTACTTTTTCTTTTGTCATTTCACACTTCACACGTCATTTTCTACTTTCCACATTTCTATTTTTTTTCTTTACACGCCAATTTTTTCAGTTAAAATCAAAACAAATTTTAGTTATTTACAATAAAATAATGACATCTCTTCATCTCCCCAAAATTATAATGGTTTTCCCTCACTCCACAACTTTTTTTTCAGTTCTCTTCAAAACATTCTCTCACCGCCAAATAGCTTGTGTCTCATATTTGTATCTCGTAGTTGTAGTTATGCGCCAACAATGTTTTGAAAATCTACTTTCACAAGAATTCGCAATATTATACTTTTGAATGAAATTACGAGATACAGTGGTATTTTTTAATGATGTTTCTTTTTTAATTTAATAGCATTTATGATATCATGCCCTTATTTTTTGGAATCATAATTTCTTAGTTTATATTTCATGTATCTAATAATATTTTTTTTTAGATTTTATAGGTGACTACGATGAAAGGAATAAGAATTTGACGATACAATGAACATATGTCGTTGATCAAAACTCTTTTAGATGGAAATTTTGTAAACTTAATTTTCTTTGAGGTTCCTTTTGTTTTGGTATTATTGTTTTGTAATTTATGTAAAATTTTCCAAAATTTGAATTCATTTGAACAATATTACGTACTTGATTATAAATCTAATTCCTAAATTTTATTTAAATGATAATTACTAAATTTTGATTTTAGCAAAAGAAAAATGGAGGGAAAGAAGTTGGGGGTATGAAGACAATAATATTATTAAAAAAAGCGAATCGAAATTGTTTGTCGATAATTTTCTCTTCTCAAATAAGTCTATGGCTTTTTTCATTTTATCTTACGGTATTAAATTTGTCAGGATTATGTGTTCTTTAATTTAAAAGTTCTTGTAGATAATATATCATCTCGAGACGATGCACGTCTTATTCAAGTTTCCTTCTATCTGCAATTATATTGTAAATATATCATCTCCAGATGATGCGTGACATGTTCGAATTTTCTTTTATCTGTAATAGTTTAACTGTGAATATGAGAAAATTATCATTTCTTTTGTCATTTTAGATTTACAATATTTTAAAAATTAATGTATTTATTTTAACGTTAATAATAATTTTAAAATTTATTGTATAATTTTAAAATATTCAATACGTGCGAAGCATGTGCTTTTCTATTAGTATATTAAAAGTGACATGAGTTGAAATTTTTTTTCGACAATTTTATCCATCGATTATTAAGTTTTTTCAAAAATAACTTTGATATGACTATCTTTAATTGGTTGACGCAAATAACTTCTCATACATTAAACTAATTTAGTCGGGGTATCATAAATCTATAATTTCTATTATCTATAGTTAAATTATTAAATTAAATATGTAAAATACATATCTACAATTAGTTATATATACTTATTCTCTTTTCGATTATAGCTTTTCACAGTTGAATTCATCTATTTTACCTTTTCCATACATGTAGTTATGGAAGTTAATCTCCCGTCTACAGTAAAATCAAGTATACATGAAATGATGTAAATATGAGAAGTTATTTACTCGATATCAATGGTGATATATCTATTTACTTTGGTGATTTGGTGAAAACGATGTATTAATTAAAGTCTTAATATATGAAATGTGCGTGTATATTTACATAAACACAAGAAAATCAATATTGAAATTTGTTTAATGATTTTCATCCTTCAATTTTTTAAATAGTCATATTTTACTTTTCATTGAATATTTAATTTCTTCAAACTCATTAAAACATTTAAAATATAGAAGATAATTTCTTATCATGGATTTTACTTATCACATTTGGGAAGCATGTGGAAAATCTAAGGGATGAAAAGAAATCTAATGACCGTCAATTTTATGAATTTATTTAGATACACAACCAACAATTATTTATGTTTGTTAAATGAGAGGTTAGATTGAAAAATAACTATAAAAATATAATTGGCATGAGTTGAGATTTTTTTTTTTAAATAATTTTATCCATCCATAATTAAGTTATTTCAAAAATAATCTTGATATGAACTATCTCTCATTGGTTAACGCAAATAATATCTCATACATTGAACCAATTTAGTTGTGGTGTCATAAATCTATAATTTTTAATATATATAGTTAAATGATCAAATTAAATAGATAAAATACAGATATAAAGTTAATTATATATACTTATTCTCTTTTCGGTTATAGCTTTTCACATTTCAATCATCTATTTTACCTTTTCCCGTGCATGTAGTAATGGTAATTAATCTCCCACAGTAAAATATGAAAAGTTCTTTACTTGAAGTCAACGGCGATGTATATATTTACTTTGGTGATTTTGTGAAAACTGTGTACTAATTAAAGTGTTAATGAATATATAAAATGTGCGTGTAAACACACACACATCAAAATCCATATTGAAATTTGTTTAATGATTTTCATCTTTCAAATTTTTAAATAGTCCATATATTGATTTTAATTGAATATTTAATTTCATCAAACTCTTTAAAATATTTAAAATATAGAAGATCATTTCTGATCATGGATTTAACTTATCACATTTCAGAAAGCGTGTGGCAAAACTAAGGGATGAAAAGAGATTTAATGACCATTAATTTGATAAGTTTATTTAGATATACTACCAAAAGTTATTTATGGTGATTAAATGAAAGGTTAGATTATAAAAAAAATATGAAAATAGTTACACGCATTTTAGTATAAAAGAAGTGTAGGAATGAATAAATATGTGCATGTGCAAGACATCTAAAAAAATGGATGATATTTCCTTTTCATATTTTTATTCAAGATTGTTACGATATAATCTTGAGATGTTTGATTTCAATTATTATCTTATATTATATATAATATTTGTTTACTAATTTTTTTTATGTTTGTGAAATTTCAATCAGATTCTATACGTGAAAAACTGTGAACGGAGCAAGTATGCTAGGATCTCGACTTTTGTCGCAACTTCTAATACTATCTTTTATGCTAAGATCTCGACTTTTGTGGCAACTTCTAATACTGTCTTGGATTCTATATTCATGAGTATAATATTTGTCTTCTACAACCTTAACAGTGTATAAGGTTAGTATAATTCACACATTTTTTCTTCAACATTTGGCATTTGCCCTCCCATTTTGCCTAAGGTTGTCTCCCATTTTTTTAATCAAGCTGTTTGATTTTCTTTGTCTCAGGATACCAATCTCTCTCTGTTTTTTTAAATGAATCTACTTTCTCCTTTTTTCATTAAACTTAATTTAGTATTACTCTAATTATTTTCTTAGTTAGTTACATAATTGATATTCGTCTTGAATGGAAAGATTTCAATTATTTGGTGTTTTTTATATTTTATTATTTTTTAAATTTTGTTCCAAAATTAACGTTCATATTATTATTGTTATTATTATTATTTTTGAGAACAAGCCAATATATATTAATAAAGGAAAATTAAAACCAAGACTAAGCCAAGGAAATGATCAAAGCCAAGCCAACAAAAAACCTAAAAACAAACCAACCTCAAGGAGGGTTTTCAAGCAAATGGGGAGAGAAGTTCCACTTTACCAAAAGAATTAACATGGGAAACAAGAATGAGAGGATGGTTCCACAATCTAACCCTAATAGAGTTAATGATAGATCTCAAAATACGGACTCTTTCTCTAACCATATATTATATACAAAGAAATTGAAAGCAATCTTAAGAATGATGCTTCTAAGATCCTTCTTTTTAGTAGTGTTAGCCAACCACTCAATGTTTTGATCCCAACTTGAGCAAGGGCAAGTGAGATCACAAGATTGAGTGATGGAAGTCCAAACACTAAAAGAAAAGGAGCAGTAAAAAAACATGTGGTCCTTGCTCTCGATGTGGGAAGGGAAAAACATGCAACCATGACTGATATTCATGCCCGAGCTAATCATCATCTTTGGTAGTAAGCCTATCCCTGCAAGCCATCCAGGTAATAAAACTGTGTTTAAGAATGTTGCAGGAGAACCACAGAAACTCATTCCAAGAGACTGTCAGACCAGGTTGCTTAAGTGTGCAATAGGCTGAAGCACTTGAGAAGTTCCCATCAAGAGGTGGATCCCAGATCCACTTATCAGGCCTAGAAGCCAGAGGGAGGGGCATGTTAATAGAAGCCTCCTTAATATCCCAATCAATATCCAATATAAGATATCTCCCAAATATGTTATAAATAACACCTAATTGGTGCCAAAGGTCACCCTAGAGGGAGGTGTTAGTCCCAGCTCTAATACTGGCACATCGGTGCCCAATAAACTAGTTCCTAGCTTTGAGCAGTTTCCTCAAGACCTAGGAAAAATCATTGGGAATAGTTATGGTAAAAATGGTACCATTCTTTATAAGATGAGAATGGCACCATTTTCCCTACAATGAACCAGAAGGGTTAGCAATTAGATACCAGAGATGCCTGGTAGTGGCAACACCATACCGAGCCACAAGATCCTTCCTTTATCTCTAGCCCCATATTCTTGGGTTGACAAACCACCTCCCAAGCTACTTTAGACTAGTGTGCCTCAAGGCATTGCCAGACCAAAGGTATTTTATGATAATGGCTTGGATGTCATAAATGACCCTCTTTGAGAGGATGAACAACCCTGCCCAGAAGCTTTAAATGGCCAACACTGATTGAATGAGCTAAAGCCTACCTAAAAAGGTCAAATGCTTAGCCTCCCAAGCCTTCACTCTAGAAGAGATTCTATACACGAAAAGTAGAGTAATCATTATTCCCCAGCCTAATAGATATGAGGGGCATACCAAGGTACCTCATAGGAAGTGACCACACTTGGAACCCTATCAGCTCAATACATATCTGCTGGACAAACCCATAAATTCCATAGAATAAATAATGGCCCTTAGCATGGTTAGCTTTTAGCCCAGGCAACAGGTGAAACAACTCTAGACTATCCTTGATGAGCTTCAAAGAATGGATATCACACTTGGAAGAAATCAGGAGGTCATTTGCAAAGCACAGATTAAAAATACTTAGCCCTTTGTATCTTCGGTGAAATTGAAACCCAGGCAGATCGGAGGCATACTGCAGTAAACCAGTCAAGGCTTCCATCATAATGACAAATAAGTCAGGGAGATGAGATCTCCCTACCTAAGACCTCTAGCTCCCTTAAAATAGTCACATAAGACCCCATTAATATTGACAGAAAAAGAGATGGTAATAATGCATCACACAATCCATTTGGTGAATTGGGGAGGAGAACCAATGCAGCCAAGGGCTTTCTCAATAAATTGCCAGGATACACAGTCATAGGCTTTCATTAATTCCACTTTAAGAGCACACCTAGGAATGTTTTTCCTTCTGTGGTAGTTCCTAGCAAGCTCTTGTGAAAGGAAAATGTTGTCTAAGATTTTTCTGCTAGGCACACAAACATTTTGGTTGAGGTTCATGATCTTAGGAAGAACCATTTTTAGTTTGTTGGAAAGGATTTTCAAGATGCCTTTATAAATTAGGTTACAACAGGGGATGGGCCTGAAATCATGTACTGTTTGAAGTTGATCAACCTTAGGATTGAGGGAGATGGAGGTATGGTTGATCAGCTAGAGAGAACCACCATTAAAGAGCATCACATTGTACACATACTTACCATTCACACTCCAATCTTTCTTAAAGAAGCAAGAAGAGAGCCAATTAGGCCTAGAGCTTTGGAGTCACTACAGGAAAAGATTGCCTCTTGTATCTTAGCCTGTGTAACAGGCATGGTGAGCAGGCATGCCTGGTATGAAGGAATTTTATTAGAATAATCCCACTAAAGGACCCTCTAATCATATGCCTCATCACCCTTGTCAGCATTGGTTTCTAGGTTATGATCCACCTTATCAAAAAGAGTAGATTGGATATGATCCTCTTTATCAATATTGGCATTGTGCTCCTCCTCCTCAACATTGCCAAGGATAAGATTCTCATCCTCTTCCTCCATCAAAACTAAAAAAGCATACTGAACCAGGACATTGTTGTCCAAAGAGGTGGGGGTGAGCCCTATTGGTGGTTTGCAATTGGATAGGGGATCAATACTAGATGAACTTTGGATTGTATCTTGTTCCCCTTACTTCCTAAACGCACCCATTGTTGCTTAGGAGCCTGCCTGGAAGGGAGCTTAATAGGAGGCTTAGCCTGGTTCCTTATAATTATGCAATCATGACAAAAAACCAAGCATTTGGGGCACTTCTTAGGGAGATTTTGGTAGTCCATCCTAATCTCTATAGTCTTGCTACTAGGGAGCATAACTGGTATAAATTCAATGATTTCTGCATTCACACCAACCTCAACACAGATACTAGTAGGAAGCTTTAGTGCAATTATCAGTCATTGCATCAGCAAAAAGAGAAGTGCCAACTGCACTGGTAATCCTAGGCTCCCCAAAATCTAATCCAGATGGGAACAGATTGCATAACTTCCTTGATAAGCTGCATATTTTCATGCTAAGCCTTCAACATCACACGCTTGCCCACAATGTATTAAGGACCATCATCCATGATATAGTCTCTATTTTAGAGCTGCCAAACTTAAAGAAAAAGAAACCTGTGTTAGTAGCCAGGACTTGAAGCAGGCCTCTATTGCCCTAGAGTCTGTTGGCAACTTGGTTGACCAATGAGAAATGGGGCTTTCTGTCATTAAAATGACCCACAATACAGGTTTGCCGCTCAATCTCGCCTCTCTGCACAATCTCATTAGGCATCTCAACCTCAGCAGCTTTGCTTTTGCTCATAGGCCCGCATAAGAGAAAGCTATTTTACTTGGCTTTCTACCCTTGACTTTTTCAGCCCAAGAGAACTTGGGAGGTAAAGTAGGTTCATTCGAATGACTCTGACAGGCTTGGAAATCTCAATCCTCAGTATCGTCATCAACTTGCTTAGCACCAGAAGCCTCACCTCTTAAGACAAGATCACTATTCATAATGTCACCAGAATTATTATTCCTATTCCTCTCAATACTTTTATAAATATAGTTTACACTATTTACTTAGAGAAGTAGGATATCATAGACTTTATAGACTTGGTTACCAATGTAAGTAGCCTTGTTTTATCTTTAGCTAGGGGAACAAAAGTATTTCGTTAGTTGATTGGAGCCTCACTTCTCAATAGGTTTGATGTGTTAGCACAAGGCTTGATGCTGACTTCATCACTGTTGTTGTCCACCTCAGCAACCATCTCAACATCTTCTTCTTCTTCCTCCTCTCCTAAATGAATACTTTCCTCCCCGAGAATGGACACTTTTCTACAACTCTCTATCAATATTGCATAATAGCATATGTATAAAAACTCAAAATTAAACATATGCACTCTTAGGCAAAACATAAAATTTATAAGTTAGGTAGAATAATCTAATCCAATAAGTTACTAATCTGATATTGTTACATAGTAGTCCTCTAATATGGTATTAATCACCAGTAATTAACAAATATTTTACTTCGGCCTCTCATAATCAATAATAAGAACTGCTTCAGTAGAAAACTATAGAAACGAGTCAAGTGTACACCACTATTTCACGTACCGACTCATGTTAAGTGGATGCAGGTCATTCTAAGTCATGACACCATTATTTAACATTTTGAATACCCTATTTTAGTGGGATTCTAAGATTGAAGATGAGGTACCCTAGCATCTTACTGTGATCCAATAATGGAGATCATGGGTTGTAGGATCGATATGACACCTTTTTTATTAAGGGAAAAAGTTTAAAAATAAATATTAGATATAAAATAATAAAATTACTTGAAATATAAAATTAATAACATAGTAAATTAATCAAGAAAAAAATAAATGTGAAATTAAATAATGAGAATTAAACATGCAAGAAATTAAATACTGAAAATAAGTGCTTGTATATATAAAGAGAGTAGGGAATACAGAGATTTGACACACAATATTTTTACGTGGTTCAGGAAAACCTATCTCTACGTACACACTTCAAAGATCCCCCTTTTAAGATTTTCCCTCACGATCTTCTTAGCAGTGAATACCAAACCTTTACAAATCCTATAGGCCTATGGTGCCAATCAGACATTGACAATGCAACTTGGTCACGATTTTCAAATCTCTTATAAAATTTCTCACTTCCTCAAATAGTAAATAACTCAATTTTTCACTCACAATATTTACTAGCTTCTCTCTAGTAAATTTCTCAAATACTCGCTCAAAATACAAGTCTCTCAAAATATTAAACTATACAAAACTTCATCGGAGAGGAGTGGAGAGGTGTGGGGAGGTGTTAAAATGAGAATGTCGTGGGATATATATAGTGTTGAAAAAGTATTGTTAAATTCGGTCAGACTGGTTGGAGAATCGGACAGACCGGTCATCAATTAGGTTTTCCTTTTTGACAAACCCGTCACACCGGTTTCTCAACCGGTATGACCAGTTTTAGTAATTAGGTAAGTAATTGCCTTTTGTGTAAACCGGTCACACCGGTCATGGTCCAGGGATTTCCCACCGATATCATCGAATTGACCCCAAAACATGAGCTGGTCGGACACCGAACTGAGTGTGAACCGGGCCTTGATATTTTCACATAATTTTATACAATTCGATCTTCTAGGATCTAGTTCATGGGTGGTTCAATAGGGTTCTGAATTCCTTACAACATTCTGAGTTCAGCCAACTTTGATTTGAGCCATTTAGAATTCATTTGTTATATTCTGTGCCCTTCGTAAAATGTCGTGTGTATCTCTCCATGTATGGTTTCAATTGCCCTTTATTCTGTTTGCATAACCACTCAAGATTAAATGTTTTCAATATTATTTTCACTTTTTTTAGAACCTACATACTTAACTAAAATATTAGTCCACATATTATTTGTCATCATCAAAATTGTCATCTTGACTCAACGATCTCCCATTTTCATGATGACAAACAATTGATTGCAAAAATATGTAAGCTATAAACTTCTGATATGCATATGCAGTAACATTTCTAGAATTTGAAATTTTTTAAACTCTCCCCTTTTTGCAATTAACTATATTTCTCTCCCTTTGAAATCACCAAAATAAATTGAACATGTTATTTGTTTAAAAATACTCCCCCTTTCACAATGTTAAATATTAATAAAAAAAATTCCTCCTTTCGCAATTAATTATCCCGTTTTGAAATCATCAAAATGAATTAAAAATATCAAATTTTTAAAAAATCTCCCCTCAATGTATGCAATTTTTTAAATAAAAATATTTCATTCTTCGAAATGGTACAAAAAAAATTCATGTGATTTCTCGAAAATCAAGATTAGTATGAATGTTAAGCTTACTAATCTTTTCGACGTGTGTCATTATACACATATATAAATTTTCATGTTCATTTTCAATCGTGCTTCTCTTTTCCTTAGATATCTTCTTTGAAGTGCATCCTCTCTTAGTGAGTGGCTTTCGAACTTCTTTGTGAAGTGTATTAGATATTCATCTTCACTTTCCGTCTCAATGGATGCGATTCTAAATAATAGATGTTTTCTTTTTGTATAGTCCACATCCTCTTCCATGTACTCCATTTCATGAGTCATAAATGACCACATGAGTTCTTCTAGTGAAAGCGTTTTAAAATCTTTTACTTCTTCAATAGCAATTGCCTTATTCTTCCATATAGTTGATAATGACCTAAGAACTTTATTCACCAAATCACTATTAGTAAATGTTTTACTAAGAGCGTTAAGAGAATTTACAATGCTATTGAAATGTGCAAACATGTCTTCAATGCTTTCGATTTCACACATTTTATACATTTCATATTTATTATGCATGAGAATATCAATCTTAAAGTCTTTAACCTCATTTGTGCCTTCATGTGTGATTTCTAATACGTTCTAGATGTCTTTTGTAGATTCACACATACAAATATAATTATATTCATTTATACTTAAGGCACAATATAAGATATTTATCACTCAAGCATTTAAAGACAATTTAATTTTGTAACTTTTGGTCATATCTTGTGACTTAGGCACGTAAGGAGCATTTTTGACGATTTCTCACAAATTATAATCAAAAGATTGAATACAAATTTTCATTCTAATTTTCAAAAAATTAAAGTCATCTCCTTAAAAAAATGGAGGTTTTGAAATTGATTAATGAAAAGGTGATGCAATCGCTCTAAACTTCACCAGAGAGGAATGGAGAGATGTGGAGAGGTGTATTTGAATGAGAATGTCATGGGGTATGCATAGTGTTGAAAAATCACTATTGAAACTGGTCGGGCCGGTTGGAGAACCAAACGGACCGGTCGACAAATCGGTCACACCAGTTTCTCCATTGTTTGACCGGTTTTTGCAATTAGGTAAGTAATTGCCTTTTGTGTAAATCGGTCACACTGGTTAGGAAACCGGTCCATCAGCTTCCCACTTGTATCACATGATTGACTCCCAAAAATGAACCGGTTTGGACATCAAACTACAGGTGAACCGGGCCTTGACATTTTTCACACATATCGGTTTGGTTCAGCCTTCTATGGTCCGGTTCATGGACGGTTCAGTCTAGTTCTGAATTTCTTGCAGCATTCTTAGTTCAGCCAACTTTGATTTTGGCCATTTGGAGTTCGTTTGATATACTTCATGCCTCTTCATAATATGCGTGTACCTCACCATGTACAATTTCGATTACCCTTTACTCTTTTTACATAAACACTTAAGAAAAAGTGTTTTCAATAGTTTCACTTTATTCATAACCTACATACTTAATTACAGAGAACTAGAGATTTAAGAGAGAATATAGAGAGAAGAAGAAGGCGTGTAGTTTGGATTTAGTGACCTGTGGCAGTGGTTCGTTTGATATATTTCATTGTCCATTAAAAAGGCACGTGAAACTCAAATATAGTCACTTCTGTCTATTTTTTTAACAGAAGTGTTAGTAGGGTGGTTCATGAAAGAAAATAAAAAGTGAGGGATTACTATTAGAAGATTTTAAAAGTGAGAGTGTAATTTGGAGCATAGAAAGTCAGAGGGTCTAGCATAATTAACTCGTAAATTAAAGGGTTAAATTGAAAAATTATGAGAATAAAATTGGAAATTAAATACATACAAGTTTTAAACTAGGCATCGCTGAATTCACACTTTGAATTTTAGTGGAGTTAATTGTAAAAGTAAAAGAATTAAAAAAAATATAGAAACTTGAATAAAAATATAGTGAGATCACGTGACCCAATGGGTTGCACATGGCGTCGTGTCTAGTGGAGAAAACTGGGGAATAGGCCTGAATAAAAAATGGTGGATTGTGGATCGGGTAAGAGAGTTAGAGAAGGAGACATTAAATTAAAGGCTTAAATTAGAAATAATGAGACTAAAATTAGAACTTATGTACACAAAAGATTAGAACTAAAATATTGCAGGGTCACTTTAAAATCTAGTCGGTTCACAATTAAAAATTAAAAAAATTGCACGTAACAACTTAGAAAAGAGAATTTTAGTATTGGCACGTGACACCACTTGAGTGGACTTGACCCCACGTCTGTCAGATGTGTGAATCTCTAAGTATCTCTATATATACCATCCCAGACTTTTCTCTCTGTCTAATGTGAGATTTCTACAATTCTTACATATTTTTCTATTCTCATTTAGCTGACTTTGAAAGATAATTTCTCATTTATCTCAAGGTAAATTTTGACAAAATAATAGTCGATTCTGATGTACATGCAGAGGAGAACTCAAATCTCTAATGATCTTATACTTTTATATAGTGAGTCTCACTTAAAAATTTGTCTATGAAAATGGTGTATAAACACCCATTTCCAACAAATTAATAGACTATGGCAATGCTGTGTACTCTACGTAGTATTGCTCGTCTTAAAAATTTGTTCAAAATTGATCTATAAAAATTGTGATATAAACAAATACATTTTATCTTCTGAAATGAATGACGACATTTATTTTTTCCATAGAAAAGAGAGAGTCTGTTATCATCTAAGCATTAAAGTTAAAAACACGCCTCATTCAACGGCATTTGCTAATTATCTCCTAATGCTCTGGCGTGGAGTGGAGGCCACGTGTTAATGTATGTGATATGAGGGATTATGAAAAATATATTCTGGTACCAGAAATTTTGTCCGTGGGGAAGCAAATTTTCAGTCATCTCTTCCGTCCAACATATTTTTTTGTGGGTTTGAATAAAAATGGCTATGGCAGTGGCCCATCATAAAAAGAGTGTTAGCGGGTTCCAATGTTAGAAAATGTTAACTATTGGTTGCTGCGAAGATGAGTGTTTCTTCGTACCAAAAAGTAAAAAAAAGAAAAAGGAGTGTTTTTCCACCAATACCTACTGGGAGTTTAATTTGGAGTTTCAAGTATTACGTATAGTTGTGTGATTAGTGAGAATTATATTGTTGAGAATATATGATTACATGTTTGTTAATGTATTAGAATTTTATAATAAATTAATGAGAATGTAAGATTATTGTATTTGTATTTGATGGGTAAAATCGATTAAAAGGAGTTACTGGAAAATTTAACATTCATCAAAAATACAAATGAGTAAAATTGATTTATAAAAAATTTTAAAAAATTATATTTAAGAAATGACATTAAATTTTAGATTTAAGAATCTATTACATTTTGAGTCATAAGAGTCGAATAATTTTAAAGCAATCTCACAAATTTCAGTTAAAAAAAACCCATTTATCTTTTTAGGCAAAAAAGACCCAATGCCTAAACAAATTTGGGCTAAAAAAAATTAGGGAGGCATAAATCCCACATCGCAATTTGTCCATGAAATTACTAGTATATGATTATTTCGTTGAGAAGCTTAGTGGAGAATAAAAATACAATAATAACGCAGTGGGGAAGGAGAAAAAGATGGCAGGGGAAAGAAAGAAGGTGAATTTAAAAGGTGAATGCTTGATACCTCCCATTCCTAGAGCTACAGGATTGCCCTTGAGATGGAGAATTTGATCCCTCTAAATATAAAATGCCCCCAAATAAACATATGAATCACAAATACCCTTCATATTTTTCATTCTCTCCCCAGCTTACCAAAAAAAATAAACGGCTCCCTAAGGTCTATGCAAAGTACGATATCTCAACAAGTATGTCTAGATGTTGTTAATCTAAATATTCATAAAGAATTCTTGCCCTTTGTGATGATTAAAATCGAAAACCTCTTTGAGGCGCCAGAGTAAGAAGTTGAGAGTTATTATATGGAAATATCAACTTTACGTAGAAATTAAGGATATAGAAGAGAAGCTAGAAACCAAGAATGCTAGGGGTCTCAATCCTTTGAGAGAGAAGTAAGGATATTGCAACTGGAGATGATCCATTTGGGGCAGAATATGTGTCGTCTGAGTTCTAAAATTTGACGAAGTGTAGGAAATATGTTAACTTTCTAAGCATCATTCCCCTTGAGATGGAGAATTTGATCCCTCTAGATATAAAATGCCCCTAAATAAACATATGAATCACAAATACCCTTCATTTTTCATTCCTTCCCCAGCTTACCAAAAAAAATAAATGGCCCTAAGGTCTATGCAAAGTACGATATCTCAACAAGTATGTCTAGATGTTGTTAATCTAAATATTCATAAAGAATTCTTGCCCTTTGTGATGATTTAAAATTGAAAACCTCTTTGAGACGTCACTTTTCATTCCCTCCCCAGCTTACCAAAAAAAAAATAAACGGCTCCCTAAGGTCTATGCAAAGTACGATATCTCAACAAGTATGTCTAGATGTTGTTAATCTAAATATTCATAAAGAATTCTTTCCCTTTGTGATGATTAAAATCGAAAACCTCTTTGAGGCGCCAGAGTAAGAAGTTGAGAGTTATTATATGGAAATATCAACTTTACGTAGAAATTAAGGATATAAAAGAGAAGCTAGAAACCAAGAATGCTAGGGGTCTCAATCCTTTGAGAGAGAAGTAGGGATATTGCAACTGGAGATGATCCATTTGGGGCAGAATATGTGTCGTCTGAGTTCTAAAATTTGACGAAGTGTAGGAAATATGTTAACTTTCTAAGCATGATGCCAAAAGAGCAACTGAAGTGGCAGATAGAGAACGAGGCTGAAGCAAGTTTCGCTACAACAAAAGGTATGGTGTGAGAGAACGAGAAAGATCACAACAGCTGAAGATTTGTACTTCAACGATTACTGTCGCCTGTGGGGAACTCTGTTTTCGAGTATTCACTACAAGATAAGACCTTATTGACAGTGATGGAATATAGCGGTTCAACACCACGTGCTATCAATAAGTCAATTATAATTGTATTTAAAGAAAAAATAGTTGGGTAAATTTTGAGAATTTTAAAACAATCGCTAAATTTTGAAAACTTGCCGCCGTTACTCAAAATCCCCTAAATCAAACACGAAAATTAAAGACAATAGAAGACTATCATCACTTTCCCCAATTTTCACTCTCTCTGAGAAAAATCCCTCTACGATCGTTCCCCTTTGTCTGCGCCATCACCGTCATGGGGAGAGCTCTATTGCTTTCCCCATGACTCTCTCTTGCCTCAGCTTCTCCCTGTTCCTCTCCCCTACTTCTTCGTTCTTTCTCTCTTTTCCTCACCCCTCCTCTGGTTTTTTTTCTTATCTTCCACCCCTCTGTTTTCCCTTTCTCTATCTTACCTTTTCCTCTTTGCTCCTTTATCTTTTTCCTCTCGTCTCTTCTTAATACCTTTATTTTAGTTTTCTCTCTTTTTAAGGTATGTGTTTTGCATTTCCAGTGGAGTTCTTCCGATTTTGGAAGCTTTTAGTATCTACCAGTTGTGTAGATTTTGGCCCATCATATATTTGATCTTTGATGATTTTCTCTTCAGATCTGACTTTTGTGCTTTCAGAGCTTGTTTCATGGAATCACAACCGGATTTCTCATATTTGTTTGAGGTTATCCTGTTCTTCATGCATATATGCTTTTACAGTGCTAGTTGGCCAAGCCATTTGTGCTCTATATTTGTGTGTTGTTATGGACATGATTGTCTCCCTATACTTAAGTAGGTTTATACTAGTCTTATCTGATACTTGTAATTGTGTATTTATATTTAGATTTTATAGTTTGTTTCAGATTCTGATGATGTTTGTACATGTTCGCTGCTTATGGAATGCAATGTTTATTTAAAAAAAAATCCCTCTGCGTCTCAAGCAACCTTGATTATAGATCTCTCTCTCTCTCTCTCTCTCTCTCTCTCTCTCTCTCTTTGTGATGTGAGTACAGCTCAGAGCTCTAAGCTCAAAACTATCTTACGCTTTGATTGGTCAGGGTGATGAACTGGGGTCAGACTTACACAGGATCATTTGCTTCGAGCCTGACAATTTCTAAGGTTGTAAGTTTCA
Source organism: Datisca glomerata (assembly GCA_003255025.1). Classification (NCBI taxonomy): domain Eukaryota; kingdom Viridiplantae; phylum Streptophyta; class Magnoliopsida; order Cucurbitales; family Datiscaceae; genus Datisca; species Datisca glomerata. Next base: position 1,288,093 of record QANY01007151.1, on the reverse strand, counting down.
CAGTTTCAGGTATGTTCTTCGTTATTCAGGCTCGAGTCTAGGTCTTCTATCTGCTTCAGCACTTCCAAGGTGTGTGCTTGCTTCCTGTGATTCAACTTTAATTATGTTGGATTCTATTTGGTACAACCTTATCTCTTGATGATTTTCTTTCTATTTTCTTAAGACCCACCTTGATCGGAATAACCTTATAAATTCGACCTATATTTAGTTGTAGAGTTCATAAACACGTGTGGATCCAAAATCCTATTCTTGCATTATAAATTGTTATTGCCTCTTTACTTTCAAATATCTCTAACATTATGATAAATAATTGTATGGTTCTCCACATTAAGGTGGATCAATAAGCAGGCTTTGGAGTAATTCATTTTCCGAATTGGAACTTCCTGTGCAGAATTTTATCTGAGTATGGATTTCGATGTCAAATTTTTACTTGCTCTGTTTTCCCTTTTGTTTTTTTCTTCCTCAATAAAAATAGAATAAATATGCAACAAGTGATAAATTACAGACACCTTTGTTTGTAGAACATGGAATTGGAAATGAAGAGACAGATTTAGACCTCTTTTTGTAGTATTATATAACTAATAAGGAGGTTTCAGAGACAACTTTGTTCTAATGTCAAAAGGGTACTTCACATTTGAACTAGATAGTAATTTGAGTTCTTTATTTACAAATGATTGGTATATAGTCATTTTTATTCTACTTTGAAAACCTTCTTCTCAAGTGACCATATTGTGTGATTTGACACCTTACGTTTGGGTCTACTTTGTTCAATGGACAAAGGAAGGTTCATAGATCTCAATAACAAATCTTGGCCAACTTCAGCTACTATTTTCACCTTAACTAAATAGCTTATTTGTCAAAGTACATTGAAGCAGACACATGGGAAGTTTGGTCTTGGTGCAAAGATGGTAATATTTGACAGGGCTTCCTACATGCATTGCGTTGTATATCATTCCAAATTGATCAATTCATAGGCATAGATATTTGTGTTAAGAATAAGTATTTTTCGTATATTTCGTTATACAATTAGTAGGAGATATATATAACCTATACAAGAAATTAAACTAGGAATGAATATCAAGAAACTATTCTAGGAAAGAAAAATACTTTAAGTAGAAAACTAAATAAGGTAAATAGAATCCTCGTACATAATTACAATCCTACTATAGAATACAACTCATGCCAACACTCCCCCTCAAGTTAGTGCATAGATATCTCCAATGCCCAACTTGTCAAGTGAGTTGAATTTTTTTTACTAGAAACAACCTTATGAGTATATCTGCCAGTTGATCTTCAGATTTTACAAAACTGAACTACCTTTTCCTCGAGCTTCTCTTTGATGAAATTTCAATCTACCTCAACATGTTTTGTGCAATCATGTTGGACTAGATTATGAGCAATGTCTATGGCTTCCTTGTTGTCATAAAAAAGATTCATCGTAACATTAGATATATAACCAATTTCTGCAAGCACTTTCTTTAACCAAAGAAGTTCACAAAGTCCTTTGGTCATCCCTCTGAACTCAGCTTTATCGCTAGACAAAGCTACTACCTAATGCCTCTTACTCCTCCATCTGACTAAGTTTCCTCTCACAAAGGTAAAATAACCCGATGTGGATCTTATATCGATAATACGTCCTCCCCAATCTACATTTGTATAGCCATCAATGCCGAGATGATTATTTTTGGAGAACAGAAGCCCATTTCTTTAGCAGATTTTAGGTACCGAAGATTTTGAACTACTGCGTCCATATGATCTTTGCTTGGACATTGCATGAACTAACTTACCAAGCTCATAGCATAAGAAATATATGGTCATGTGTGTGATATGTAAATAGGCTTTCTCACCAATCTTTGCTATCTTTCTTTATTAATGGGAATCTAGTTCAAATACTCCCCTAATCCATGATTCTGAACAATAGGAGTGTATGCCGGCTTGCAATTTAGCATTCATGTTTCAGAGAGTAGGTCAAGCATATACTTTCTTTGAGATAGAAAGATCTCTTGCTTCGATTGAGCCACTTCGATACCTAAAAAATATTTTAGTCCTCCAAGATCTTTCATTTGAAATTCAATTACCAAGTATTCTTGATGTCTAGAAACTTCCTTCGTGACATCGCCTGTGATTATCATATAATCAACATAAATTATCAATGCCATTACCTTTCCCTGTCGATGTTTTAGAAAGAGAGTATGGTCTGAATTACTCTGCTTGAACCCATAGTCCTTCATAGCCAAACTGAACCTTCCAAACCAGGCATGTGAGGATACGACGTACCCTCACAGAATGTCTACGTAAACCTCCTCCTTGAGCTCACCATGGAGATATGCATTCATCACGTCAAACTGATGTAACTGCCAATCTAGATTTACTACAAGGGATAGTAGTACCTAACAGTATTTAATTTTGCAACTGGAGAAAACGTCTCCTAATAATCAATATCATACGTATGTGTGTACCTTTCACCACAAGTCTTTCTTTGTACCTTTCGATGGATCTGTCTGACTTGTGTTTAATAGAAATACCCATTTACATCTGACCATCATATTTCCTTTAGGAAAAGGAACAAGAATCCATGTCTTATTTTTCTGTAGTGCCTCCATGTCTTCTTTTATGGCCTGAGTCCACTTTGGATCTGTTAAAGTTTCTTGTATTCTGCTGGGGACATAACTCGATGACAAATTTTGCACAAAAGCTTTGAGACGTTCTGATAGTCACTACAAGAAATATGACTTCTTAGCGACGAAAATTTTGGTCCCTAAAAGTATAAAATTTGGTCAGTAAAAGTTTTCCCGAAGAAAAAATTTCGTCACGAGGGTCATCGCCAAAAGTGCTTGGCGGTAGCCTTTCACAACGAATTTCATATTTCATGGGAAAACTTTTAGCGATGAAAGATGTTTTTTATGTAGGTTTGCCAATGAAAGTTTTATTTGTTGTTGTAATTAACGGCGACAAAAATTTTTTTTTGTAGCGAAAAGTTCCGATGACAAATTTATTTTATTTGTCGTTGAATCTAGGGTGACGGATATTATTTTCGTCACTAAACATATTTGTGACAAAAGTAGTTTTTCTCGCTATAGTTTCTGGTGATGAATATGCTTTTGGTCACTAAAAATCATAAACATATTTATTTTTTTTTTATATTTTCTTATATTTTGGTCAATGAAAATCTTAAACCAATTAGACCTTTGGTCACGATTTTTCAAGACCAAGTTTTAGAAAAAAAAAAGAAACAAGAAAAGAATAACATGCATAGATAAATAAGTCATGTTATCATTATCATGTTTGGATTGGGCATAAACTTCACATTAATTACCAAAAAAGAGCGTCTAAACATAAACAAACTTTCAAGATGCTTCAAAAAAGATTTCAAAATATGGTTTTTCAAGTTTCTCATGGTTAAAGTTGTTCAAGAGAAACTTCAAAAATCATAATTGTTCAAGTAGATGAGTTGTCGCGAGGAAGAGGAGTAAAATCATTATTAACAGCCCACTCCAATAAGTTGCCTAGTGTGCTCCGAATGGTGGGCAATTCTTCTTGTAAAATGTTCTCCCTGCTTTTCAAATGCTTTGAGGATAACGATATAGGTGGTGCTCCATGTCTAAGAACCTTATTTCTCTCAAGGACCTCCTCCGCTGTTTCTTCATCAGTGCGAGGTTGGGTACACGACCCCCTCCTTCTCTCTCCTCTAACTAACGGAATTTTTGCACCCTTTCCAACTCATCCCCCTAGTTAAGCCTAACACATTGTAACTAAATTACCAAAGCATATCTATATATAGTATAAAGCTACAAATCAACAGGCTCGTATAATTAATGGAATCGAACCACATATTCTTTAATTCACATAATATCTCATTTGATGCAAAATATTATTAAACTTCACTTCATTATAAAGGAAATTCACCAGAAAAATATCCACTACAGTACTGATTTCATCTAATAACCAATTAATCACAAATTCAGAACATATAATAATGACACAAATTCATAGCATATAACAAATTCAGAACATATCAGTTGAATTACTTACATGTCTTTCTCTATGTGTGTGTTCATGAGAGAGAAAGGGGGAGAGAAGTGGCCTTTCCACGTCACGATGCACCTGTCTTGTACTATGTTTAACAACATAAAAGCAACCATAAATTCTCTTCAGCACTTTAAAAACACAACTGAAGTTCCCAGTACCAATTTTCTAGAAGAAGAAAATGATTATTTAACAGAATTTCCTAATCATTTCGTATAAAATAAATTAATTCTATGTAGATGAGTGCAAATTCAATTTTGGATAAAATCTTCAATCAAAATCTATACTAAAGACCTACAGGATTGAAATGCTATTCTATATTTTGAGTAAACAGCAAAATATGAAAAGTCAACAAAAGATAACACATGGTGTAGGCTGCCTGCATTTCTCTGCACTAATCAAATGATACTGAAGATTTAGTTCAGTCATCAAGATGAGAACTTGACCATCCATTATTAATTCACCTAGTGTTTTCTTTTAGTGTTTCCAATACTATTGCTGCTTGAAATTTCAAGAATATAAACTTCTGCACGGAAATACACGTATGAAATATTACATTTTCCATTTTTCCTTTCTTCCTTCCCATTGATTGTTCTTTTTTCCTTGTATCAGTGCCTTTCTCTCCATTAATTTAATACTAATTACCATGACATATCCATAATGTTCAATCACTACAACAAAAACCATAAACAAAAACTTCACCAACAACCAGGAAATAGCAAGCAAATAAAAAGAAAGGGGCCATAAAGGTACTCCCTTGATACTGTTGCAAGATGTTGGAGCCGTCTAACATCATTCACTACTTGGCAGAGCTCCTAAGCCTAGCTCTCCCTTTAGAGGCAACTTTAAGGCCTGGCAGTCTTTTCTGTTCTGATTTTAATTCCTTCTGAACTTGGTCCTTTAAAGATTACTCTTTCTCAAATGTTTTGAGTTTCTCCTTGGCACTTACACTAGATCCAGTTTTTGCCGCTTCTTTCTTATTTCAATTGATTTCCCTTTAGACTTGACAGTTTTAGGGTATTCTTCTACTTTCTCAAATTGCTGCTTCTCTAGATTAGGAGCTTATAACTTCATCTTTCCTTTATCTTTTTTGTTTCTTGGCTGATGATTTTTGTGCTGGTGTTGGTAATAATTCCTCCTCACTCTCTTCAGGTCCTTCTACTTATTGATCCTCTTCGTCATCTTCAGTATCTTCTTTTTCCTCCTTGGCCTCATCTAGCTCATCCTCACTTTCAACATCTCCTTCTTCTTATTGCTCATGTTCGTCATCTTCTTTAACCACAATTTACTCCTATTACATTACTTCTTCATCTTCGGGGGATACATCATCCTGGACAAACTTCTCTTCCTCACCCTTCTTGTCCTCTGCTTTCCCTTCCTCCTCGGGCTTCTAGGGGTGAAGAATGACCTCTATAAAAGGAGGCAAAGGCCATTTGGGTCTCATAAAATTTTTCTGTGGGCAAGAGCACGGTCTCGTGCTTGAGCATATTCCCAAAATGCTTGACTTTAGTGCTCCAACTGCAGTAGCAATTTCCAGGTCTTCTTTTGCAGGGCTTCTTGGTGGGTAATCTTATCATGTAGTGTCACCAAAATTATGTTTATATCAGGGGTGTCTACTTCCTTTTACTTACCAGCTTTCTTGGATGAAGATTGCTCAGCTAGATACTTACCCTTATCTATAGAAAACCTTGCTATAGTAGTCAAATTAATAACCCCATGATTTATTTACTTTTCCTTAGCGCTCATAAAAGGAAGAAGATTAACAAAACATAGCTTAGTCATTAAACAAGGGTAAAGCAGACATCGTATCTTCTTGCTAGCATAAACTCCTATTTCTCTAAAAATAATGTAACCAACATTAAGGGACTTTCTAGAAAACAACGCATGCAATAAAATCAATTGTTCTTGTGTGACAATTTGTACGTATGTTGTTGGCATGATAGCAGTGCGAATAAAATGGTACCAGACTTTAGCCTTAGGCTTAAGTACTAACCTAAGACAAGTCTTAACCCCCTCTGAAAGAACACTATGCCATATTTTACCAGGGACACTCAATTCTTTCAAAATGGCGTTTAACTTAACCTCATATATTTCTTTCGAAAAAGGAATATTCGTCATCTACATTGTCCAGATAAAAAATAGAATTTATGGCTTTAGTGGTGAAAGAAACTAAGGTACCTCTTACTAAAACATCAATTTGCTCAGGATTTAATAGATTATAGTAGAATTCTCTTCATAGAGGAATCACGATATTATCTAAATGTGCACAAAACTTTTCCCAGCCTCTTTGCCTGATGATTGCTGAAATGTCCTTAGGAATACCAAGAGAGGGAATGAGCTCTATCATGAAGAATTTTTTTCATGGAATTTCTTCAAACGAATTTCTTCACATCTTTTCTCAACATCCTCGTTGATGAATTTTTCAAAAGCCTCGAACATTTTAGGTTACCATTTTGATTTCATCTTACTCATTTGCTTATGCTTTTGAGAAATGAAAAAGAGTTTTGATCTCGAAGAGTTTGGGGCTAAAGGTGGCAAATGGCTTTTGAATTTAAATCATGTGGAGCCCCTCCCAGCTACACCACTGATCTTTGCTTAAACTACTCAGATATTTCACGGGGGAAATTTGAATTTCATGAATTTCTAGTGATTTGTTAAATTTAAGCAAATATTGCAAGAGATTTTGGCTGAGATGGCATGTGCTTGCTGGAGCTTTCCACTTATGGGATGCAGCAAGTAATTCTCAAAAATGGCTTTCGTTGCTCGACAATTGTCATTTTACTAGGCCCCTCCTATTGCTCCTTCTTGCAAAATAATTAGTACAAGATCTCCCTCACTAAGATATTAAAATAAAATGAGAATATTTCCATTAAATGAGGAATATTCTATACAAATGATGGGAATAAATGAGTTACATGTGAATTGGCCTAAATTAAGCTAAAGGAAAAAAGAATTAAAATTAACTTAAAGAAAAATAAACTAAAAAGCAAAAACTTGTTGGGCTGCCTCCCATAAGTGCTTGTTTTTTAGTCTTCAACCTAACTTAGGCTTGTTCTTCATGGGTCATTGAGTTGGCCTGAGATGTTCATCCTATCCACCTCATTACCCCAATAACGTTTCATGCTTTGCATATTAACTTTAAACTCTCTCCCATTTTTTTCATCTAACAGGTAAACGGCTCCATAAGGGTCAACTTTGATCAATTTAAATGGCTCAGGCCATCATGACTTTAAATTCCAAGGAAATAATTTAAGCCTTGAATTGAATAGTAGCACTTGGGCCCCTGGCTTTAACTCTTAGTTCACAATTCTTTTGTCATACCACTTTTTAGTTTTTTCTTTATAGAGTCTTGCACTCTCGTATGAGAATAATTTGAATTCATCCAGTTCATTCAATTGTAGGGCTCTAATTTTCCATGCTGCTCGCTGGTCCAAATTCAACTTCTTAACAGCTTAAGAAGCTTTGTGTTGTAGCTCTAATGGTAAGTAGCATGCCTTGCCAAAGACTAACCTATAGGGAGACATTCCCAAAGGAGTCTTGAAGCAAGTTCTATAAGCCTATAATGCATCATCAAGTTTAATAGACCAATCCTTTCTGCTGGGGTTGACAACCTTTTCCAAAATTCTATTTATCTCTCGATTGGAGAGCTCCACCTACCCATTTTTCTGTGGGTGGTATGCTCTAGAAACCTTGTGTTTTACCCCATTCTTAGCCAAAAGTCCTCCAAACAGCCTGTTGCAAAAATGCGTTCCTCGATCACTTATAATAGCTCTAGGAATCCCAAATCTTGGAAAAATGTTATCTGGATGAAGTTTACCATTGCCTTTGCGTCATTTGTTGCGAATGCTGAAGCTTCAACCCACTTGGAGACATAATCTACAGTTATTAAGATGTACAGGTTTCCAAATGAAGGTGGGAATGGCCCCATGAAGTCTGTCCCTCATACATCAAAGAGTTCAATTTCCATGATGTTATAGAGTGGTATTTCTTGTCTTTAAGATATGTTCCCAGTCCTCTAACATTTATCACATCCCTTTGATACTTCATGTGCATCCTTAAAAAGGGAAGGCCAGAAATAGACAGATTGAAGCACTTTGGATGCTGTCTTCGACCCTCCAAAATGCCATACATAGAGAGAAGAGTGGCATTGTTACACTATGCTTTAGATTTCTTCTTCTGGGACACATCTTTTGAAAATATGATCAGGTCCTTGTTTGTAAATATATGGGTCATCCCAGCAGTAGGCCTTGATTTGTTAAAAGAAAATTTTCAATTGCTATGAATTGAGCTCAATGGGTAGCACTCTACTTGCTAAGTAATTTACAATGTCAGTATACTAACAGGCTTCTACTATTGAGACTGCCATCAACTGTTCATCTGGAAAGGTTTTTGTAATAGTCAGATATGCTGTAGCATTGTTCTCAACTTTCAATCTTGACAATGGTCGGCCACTTGATTTTCTGTGCCCTTCTTGTCTTTGATCTCAAGGTCGAATTTCTTGAAGCAGCAAAATCCATCTGATGAGCCTAGACTTTACATGTTTTTTAGAAATCAAATATTTGATGGTAGAACGGTCAATGTAAATAGTCACTTTAGTGCCTATATGATATGCTCTAAACTTGTCAAAAGTAAACACAACAGTTAAAAGTTCCTTTTCAGTGGTGGTGGAATTCAATTGTGCAACAATTAGTGTCCTACTAGCATAGTAGATAGAGCAAAAAATGTTACGTATCCTCTACCCCAAGACTGCTCCAACTGTATGGTCACTAGAAAAACACAGTAGTTCAAATGGTAGCTCCCAACTAGGTGCTACAAAGGCCTTTTTCAGTTTAATAAAAGCATGTCTACATTCATCAGCGCGCACTCGAAATTTTTTTGATATTCCGCCCACGAACTGTTCGTGGTTCAAATATTTTTTTCTTTAATTTTAAAATTGATCGATCCTAGCAATTGGTACTAGAGCATATGTTTATGATTATGCATATAAATAATTAAAACGAATGTATCTTCAATTTTATGGATATTGTGTTGGGCGTTATGCCCTCAAAACATGTGTATTGACATTTTGATATGAAATTTAAAGAGGATTACATTTTTCATATAATTGTTCTTTTAAAATATTGTTGAATAATTTGTATAAATATCTAAAAATTCTATTTTCATTAATGAGATTATGATATTGTATTAGTACGAAATGATTAAGATCATAGATAATGAATAAAATTATCTGTAACATATTAAAGTATGGAATCTTTAATGAATGGTTGCTAGTACAGTTCACTAAGCATTATGAATGTATGTGATCTAGATCCAGATCATTGATGTGGATAGACATCTTTGTGCAGGTACTTTATATAATAAGATTATATATGACAGAACCGATGTGAATTAATAGTATCTTTATTAACGTGCCGTTTATCATAAAAATTTAATACACATCAACTCGATGATCATATGTAGATCATTTTGAATCGTGAGTAGCCCTGAACTCCTATGCATGTCTACTAGATCTTTTGATTCACTCATTAAGGTCTGTTTGTTAATCAGGCTAGTGACTTTTATTTTGGAGATTCAGTGATGTGGATGGCTGGGAACATGATCTTACAAAATTTAGAATCTAAGCTTTTCTAACAGATCGTATATTGGCTCCCTTAAGTGTTAATTCTGGAACAGAATGGTTATTGAGCTCAAAATTATAATAAGAATATAAATTAGTCATTCACTGGTGGATTAATGGTACTTAAGGATCAATAGATAATTAGAAGGGTAAAATGGTAATTTTGTCAGTTCTAATTTACGAACCAATAATTGGAGGACAAAATTACATGAAATGATTATGTCAGAGAACTACATAAAAATACTCTGTAAATACATTCTATAATCTCTAAGAGTGCAATTCGATATTTATAGTGGAGTAATAATGGAATTAATAAATAGGAATATTTAATTAAAGAGTTTAATTAATGATTTGGTTTATTGGAGCTTAGAATTATAGGTCCATAGTCCCCAAGCCACCTTTATACTACGCTGTCTAGGGCGTGAGTATTTCAGGACATGAGAAAATGACTGACTTGCAAAATTTTTTTTATTCAGAAGCAACTACACAATTATGTGTGATTAATTAATTAAAAATTAATTAATTGACTTATTTATATATTTAAATATAATTTTTGGAAATTATATATATATATATATATATATATATATAATTATCAATTTTTTAATTATCGATAAGTGAGATAGAATATCTAATTTGTGATATTAGATAACTAAATTATTATTAGATAATAATTTAAATCAACTAAATCTGTTATTTGTGAAATAACATGTAAGTTAGTTGATAGGGATAATCAAATATGTTAATTTTAAATTAACTGATATCTAGATAATTATTTGATTAAAAAAATATTTAATTCGTAGTAATTGCGACGTGTCATCACTGATACGGTATCACAAATCAACATGAACTACGGTGGTACCACGTGGCACTACAGTAGTGAGTGTGCGATATTGTAGCGCCACATGGCACTACAATGGTACTGTGAGGAACTGTGCTGGCTCACGACACACTATAATGTCCTGTGTCACTGCAGTTGTGCACAATTACAGTGGGTCCCACTACAATTGGTAATTCTACAATTGAATATTATTTCAGTTTATCCGTAAAAATATGATACGCCATTATTTAGAATATATACCGATATTATTCTATTAGCCTTAGTTTTAAAAAGAAGAAGAGAGAATCAGTGGATCAGATCATCAGTTCGTCAATCAAGAGTTGAATTGGGAACACGATTTGTGTCAGAGAAATTTTCTTCTGTGATTAAACGTTAATCAAATCTCTAAAAGAATAATCATCACGTTCTTTTAGAGAATCGTCTCACTAAAGTGCTTCTTAGTAAATCTTTAGATTTCATGTGGTGAGAACATCTAGAGATAGAAAAAGTGTCTTGTAATATTCTACGTGCCCACACACGCCCTAGTGCGTTGAGGATTGACTTGAAAGATCTTGGTGTGGATCTCGGAGTCTACTGATCGTTGGAATGATTTTGTGAGAACGGAGGATCGATCGGTTTTTGCAAGGACACTTGATATAGACTACAAGAGGTATATGATTCTTAACCTTGTATGCTGTAGATTTAACTTATAAAATAAATAATGGATCCTGACTGATTGAAAAAAAGTTTTCAATAAAAATTTTTATTTGGTTATCGTTGCGTCGTGCAAGTTTGTTTTATTAAAAGATTCGATTTTTATTAAAAGTTTAATTTTTTTAGAAAGACTAAAACACCTCCACGCTTCCGCCGCGCATGCACCGCAATGACCAACATATTGGCATATTCTTGTATGGTAGATTCAAAATTGTGTTAAATATGTTTTGTGATTGGATCCTGAACCATTGGCTCTAGCCATTTTTTATTTAGAATTGATGTACGCCGAATTTTATGCATAGAAATTTATGTAATTTAATTATTACAATTGTTGTAAATTTTAAATTCGTTGTAAATTCATCATCACCTCAAAATTGTCGCTTGAAATCGCTCGAAACCGCTGCCAAGAAGTCACCAGAAAGCCACCGAGAAGAAGCTGGTAAATGCATTGTTCACGCCGCCACTGTTCATCGGTGGTACTGTTCATGTCAGTACTTTTCACCATGGCCACCGCTCGTCGCTGCTGCCATGTGTTGATACTTCAGAAGCTAAGAATTCTAAAGGGCGTGATGGGGCAGGGCCATCCCATAGATGCACTGTTAGTCTATAGCATCCTTTAAGAATCGATGCGTTGGTTAAACACTTAGACTGAAGCACATTGGAATCCCCCCATAGGGGCTAGTCAATGTGTCATGGTGATCAAAACCATTGGTGATTGGTTAAGCTAGATGTGGAGACATTTGAGCGTTAACCAAATGAGAGGAGTCTCGATGTTAGGAGATAGTATGGACTTCATCCCTCGGTGAGACAAGCTATCGTTTTTATCGAAACATCATGGAGGAAATATGTTTTTATTAGATTTTAAAATATTTAGTAGTTGCATCATGTATCATACTTTCCTAAACAATTGAACATTTATTTACACCGTTTTATTTATTCTTTTCAGTAATCATGTCGCTATCCCCTCTCTCAACTATTTTTAACGCGAACAAATTCAACGGTCAAAATGATGTGGATTGGAAAAAAAATCTTGATATCGTGCTAACGGTTTAAAAGCACAAGTTCATGTCCTTTTGAGCCTATTGTTGAATCGACTCAAGAGGAAAATGATGCGTAGCTTCTTGGCTTCGTTCTGATGAGATCGCCAAATGTTATATCTTGGCATCTATGAGCAATGTGTTGCAACAACAACATCAGAACTTTGAGACTGCCGCTGATATGATATTAAACATCACCAAAATGTTTGAGGATCAGGGTCGTCAAGCCACACAAACAGTTGTGCGTAACTTCATGAACTGTAAGATGGAACCTGGAACTCCTATCAGAGAACATATGATGTTGATCATAAGTTATCTGAACGAGATGGAGATCATGGGTACTTAGGCCGATTGCCTAGTACCTTTGAGAACTTCAAGCTTAATTATTCGATGAATAAGTTGAACTACTCACTTCCTAAGCTCATGAAGGAGTTGCAAGCTGCTGAGACCCTGTTTCTAAAGGGTAACAGGTAATCTGGAGAGGCTAACTTTACTGAAAGTAGGCCTTCCACTTCTAGCTCTAAGAAGAAACAGAGAAGGGGTCAAGGAAAGTGAAGAAGCAGAAGCTGAGAGCTGCCAAAGGCAAGAACACCATAAGAGTAGACAAGTCGAAAGATAAGTGTCATCACTATGGAGCTGCTGGAAATTCGAAACTCAATTTCCCAGAGTATCTCAACGGGTTGAGATCTAAAGGTATATTAATGGTTACTGAGGCCTGTTATGTAGCTGACTTTACCTTTTCTTGGATTGTAGACTGTGCAGCTACTAACCACATCGGTTGCTCCCTGTAGGGGTTTTGAGAAATTAGAAGGCTTGACGAGGGCGAGTTTAGCTTTCGCTAGGGGAATGAAGTACTAGTATCGGTCGCATTAGTGGGAACATTTAAATTATGTTTTGAAAAACATTTTATTATTTTACGTGATGTTTATTATGTCCCGAGTTTTGGGAAGAATTTGAATTCTATTGGTGCATTAATTGATCAAGGTTTGGATCTGAAATTCATTGATAAAGATATTTGTATTTTTAGAAATGATTGCTTAATTACTATTGCATGAATGATTAATAAATTGAATCATGTAAAATGTGTAGTACCCATGATTTGTGACATTGAAGTGAATATCGATTCACATAGGGATGGTAAAAGGTTGAACTATGACTTAACTGATCTAACCTATCTGTGACACTTAAGTCTTGGACATATTAGCCTAGACATGATTATAAGACTTGTGAAGGATGGTCCTTTGCAATCTTTAAGTGTGGGTTCACTACCCACATGTGAATCATGTATAGAAGGCAAAATGACCAAAAAATATTTTTCATCAAAAGGTAAAAGAGCCACTCAATGCCTTGAACTCATACATAATGATGTATGGGGGGGGCATTGAATATCCAAGAGAGAGGAGGTTATGAATACTTCATAACCTTCCCTGGCGACTACTCAAGTTTTGGTCACGTTTATGAACTTAAGCAAGCGTCATAGTCGTGGAATATTAGATTTGACAAAACTGTAAAGAACTATGGTTTTGAACAGTTGGTGGATGAACCCTGTGTGTATTGATACACAAAGGGAATGTGGTTTTTCTAGTCTTGTATATAGATGATATTATACTCATTGGGAATGATGTAGGAAAATTGTTTGATGTCAAGTTTTGGCTTGCAAAGCAATTTGACATGAAGGATCATGGAGAAGCTCCATTTGTCTTAGGTATTCACATCTTTCGAGATTAGAAGAACAAACAATTGGCACATTCTCAAGCATTTTATATTGATAAGGTGTTGGATCGCTTCAGTATGCAAAACCCCAAGAAGGGATTTCTTCCCTTTAGACATGGATTCAGCCTCTCCAAGGAGCAGCCTCCCAAGACTCCTCAAGAAGATGAAGACATGAGAAGGATACCCTATGCCTCATCCGTAGGAAGCCTCATGTACGTAATGCTTTACACTAGATCTGATATTTGCTATGCCGTGGTCATAGTAAGTCGTTTCCAATCTAATTCTAAATCGAGCATTGGAATGCCATCAAGCATATCCTTAAGTTTCTTAGGAGAACAAGGAATTTCATGCTTGTGTATTCAAGTAGTGACTTGAATATGACGGGGTATACTGATTTTGATTTTTAGGCTGATAAGGACTCCATGAGGTCCACTTCAGAATCGTTGTTCATCCTGAATGGTGAAGCTTTTCTATCGAGAAAGTTTTAAGCAATCTTTCATTGTTGATTCTACCATGGAAGCTGAATATGTGGCAGCTTGTGAAGTTGCAATTTAGGCTGTATGAGTTAGGAAATTCTTGAAGACTCTGGAAGTTGCTCCAGACGCTGACAAACTCATGACACTTTATTATGATAATAGTGGGGTTGTAGCGAATTCTAAGGAACCTAGAAACCATAAGAGATCCAAACACATAGAATGTAAGTATCACCATATTAGAGAGATTGTTCAGTTTTGAGACGTTGTTGTTATGCATATTTCAACAGTCAACAACCTGGCAGATCCATTCATGAAGGCTTTAACTAGTAAATTTTTTTATGGTCATCTGTAGGGCTTGGGGATAAGAGATTGTACACGCCTACTTTAGTCCAAGTGGGAGATTGTTGGAATATGTCCATAAAGTAGCGTGTATAACTATTTATTTATATTTAGTTATTTCTCAGACATTTGTATTACTGAACTTTTTATGAATAAAATGAAACTTTTGTTTTAAATTAAAGCGTGTTTCTAAATTACTCAAGTCCTGGAACTATTATCAATGAAAGAAGAGTGAAGACAAAAGCGTCTCCAGACGAACTCTTCTGAAATAGTTCAGAACGATATTCACAGTCTTAGGATCGACTGGGTAATTGAATCCGATTACGATTGTTAGGTTGAACCGTTGGATGTCAGTCTTGGGGCATAAGAGTGGAGACTCAAATGGTTAACCTAGAGATGTTATGAACATGTTGAATAAACCGGTAACAAATTAATTTAGAGCCCAAAACCGTTTATCTAGCTCTAAATGTAATTGTTAC
Organism: Datisca glomerata; assembly: GCA_003255025.1. Taxonomy (NCBI): domain Eukaryota; kingdom Viridiplantae; phylum Streptophyta; class Magnoliopsida; order Cucurbitales; family Datiscaceae; genus Datisca; species Datisca glomerata. The sequence continues at coordinate 1,272,872 of QANY01007151.1, read as the reverse complement.
ACCTTAAGGGTATTTTCATAATTACCTTAATCCTTAGGTGATTACGTAACTTGACTTGATTAGTTGCAATCTTTGATATGTCCAATGAGTGAGTTCGAATTGGCAGGCAGTACCTTGACTATTGGGATTATAATTTAATTAAGGAGAAGTTGTGTGATTCACAGGTATGGAAGTTCGTGGTTAGATTGCGAAAGCAACAATATCACCTTATGCTTTATTGATGGGTGAGTGAATACATTAACTTGCCCAAGTATTTGATACAATGAGTCATTGAATAAGACTTGTGAATTGTACGAGACAATTAAATATAATGTCTTTCTTATTCACAGTCAATAAAGGAGTTAAGAAAATAATAACAAGATGGATAAAATGATAATTTTAATTCCTCTCTTGTTACTGATATTCATGATGAATATTATGTGGACCGTTAAAATAAATAGAGTTTATTTACACCGACAGAAAATGTAGCGCGCATGAATCGAGAGTTGATTCGGCATCGAATCTATAGTTGAATCGTACGATGTCAGGATTAAATAGGTCGGAAATTTATGGAGATAAATTTGCCGGGTATTTGAATCCTACGATTTGTTCATGTGGGTCCATTCGGTCTTAGAAATATCTCAAATAATAGGAATAGAAAAATGAATTAAGTTGGACCAAAATGTGTTTTGGTGCCAAGGCATATTTTCTACACCTATATGTGAGAGGTGATGTCACTTAAGTTTGTTAAGTGTAATTGTTTTACTGAATTAATTATTGATTATTTTCTAATTATAGATAATTAGTTGAATAAAATAAATAAATAATTTAATTGATCACGATCAATAATATTTATCAATTAGATTGATGAATTATGATACAACTAAAACTCTAGGAGATCATGTAATTTTTGGCAATAATAGATAATTAGGGGAATTCTTAGAAATTTTGTAATATATGAGTATATTTATAAATATTGAAAATTACATTTTGATAAATATCTAATAGTAATTTGATTGTAAAGAGATAATGAGTGTTAGATACAGTTGTTGTTATCAACACACAAACAAAGAGAAAAAAGTTTTCTCCTTTCACTATTGTTGCCGCCGAAATTAATGAGAAAAAGGGAATATTTGATTTTTCTTCTTCAATCATTTTGAGAGCCCACACTCAAATTCCTATGTAACATTCTTCTGAGATATATTTCTGAAATTAACAGGTGGTTGTTGGTGGACTGATTCGGAAATCGTCGTTGAAGATCAATTTCATGATTTTGATCTTAAAGCTTGACGAATACGAAGAACGCTCAAGGGAGTTCCACTAGTTCAGAAATTCCCTGATACAGAGTAAAGATGAAAAATCATTTTCCCTTAATCTATTCGTTATAATATTGTATATGCATGATCAAACTAAAATTGGTTTAAATTATTTAACATGACTAAATAAGTTAAATCGAATTTGTTTTTATATTCCACCCACGAACCGTTCGTGGTTCAAATCTGATTTCTTTAATTTTAAAATCGATCGATCCTAGCATTATTAACTTGATTGCCTTTTGATTCCTGCTCTCACTTAAACCCACATCATCTTCATTAGCAGTCATCTCTCTCACAACAACCAATCCTCTATGTTCTTTTCTCAACTGTCTTAGAGTCATGTCTATATCTGGGTCAAAATTGAATTCGGGTAGTTGTTGCGTGTGCATAAAATGAGTCCCAACTTCCTGCAACAGAGCAGTAGCAACAACCTTATCAATGTAGCTCACTAATTAGATTCAAGTTGATCTAAATAATGAAATTGCTCCTTCAATCCCCGACAACAACGCCAAAAACTTATTGTTTGTGGTATTTACACAAGTGTATGTGTCATTAACAAGTAATAAAGTGATAAATGGGTGTTAATCTCCTCAGGGATTGATGAAAAATTAAGCAATTAAAAAGACCAAATTAAATCTAGGTGGAAACAGAGTAACAACAATGACTAATTTAAGTGACGTAAGAGTAAAGTAGAAACTCTAATCCAAGTAAAATAATCTTAAAGTTACACTTGCAGAATAAGGGATTTAGGTTTAGTAACACTGGTGTATTCAATAATGAAGTGAGCCAGCATGGATAAGTCCCCTTATCATTATTATTCCTAGTTAACTCTGTTCATGTTACTACAACTTCTTGATAGCATCAACCTCAGCTCAAAAGCACAATAGGTTTCCATCATTTTGATCGTTAAATCTAAGCTTAATTAACTTATTCCTATGCCTAATCTAGATTAGAGTTATCTCTTATTAGTTCCAGCTGATTGGTTTACAAGGTGAGCATATATGCCTATACTACTCATTAAACAATTAGATGTACATGACTTAAGCATCCAAGTATCGTTCAAGCTATTTCTATTAATATAAACCCTTCCAGTATTTAATCCAACTTGCATCTTATGAGATATGGCTAGTCAATAATAAAATCTGTGCATTAAGTAATCTTGAATGAAATGCTAACAAGAAATGGGCAACATAAAATTCATTAACTTGAAATAACAACTTCAAGGTTCATTATCCATAGTAGCTTAAATGTTTTAGCTCCTTAAATGTTTTAGCTCATAATAAGCTTAAGAACAAATTCAAATACAAATATTTCCATATTTATCTTATAGAAAATGAGCTAAGAATTAAAAAATACAGTAAAGCAAATAAGGTTAAGAAAGAAGAATGAGAGAAGGGAATAAACAAATATCATCTTCCTCGTCTTCTTCCTCATGTCCTTGCTGCCTTTTCTGTCAATTTTCTCCATTTTATTCTCCGCACGATATTTCCTTATTTGGGCAAGAGTGTCGGCTCCTTCCTCAAAAGGATGTACTTAATATATAAGGAGCCTTGGAATTAGGGCTTCACTATTCTATCAATGATGCTTGTCGAGCAGCTACAAAGGTGGGGACAATGAAAAAGGCATTGATGCCATGTGGATAACTAACCTCTGAGGGCATGTGATTTTCCTCTATTTTTAGAGCCAATTGGACTACACGGTAAAGTCTCCTACCAAGTGTGCAAGAGTACTGCTATAGCAACAAAGGAATCCATGCTGTAACAGGTCCTCCAGCCACTAAGCTCTGAAGGCTTCCTGCACAGAAGCACGATTTTATGCACAAAATTTCTCAAAAGCTATTGTGAAAGCTAGTAAGACTGCTAAACTCTAAAGAAAGCTAAACTAAAATAAAATGACATAATTTAAGCATTAAAGTGCTACACCACCCTAAGATTACCAATAACTTAAACTTAGAAATGTAAAGATAACTCTAAATCCATAGAGTTATCATTTATCTTGGATAAATTTAATTTTGTAATAGAAGGGTGATCCATTCTTCTTCTTCTTTATCAACGAGAAGCACTCGGGTACCCATTCTTCTCTTTTTTGGACACAGAAAAGGACTAAAGTTGTTACATGGTTGCTTATCGGCAGAATAAAAATAACTACGTGAAGAGTTCAAGTAGTCATACACAACTACTTCAAAGGTTCAAAAAAGAGTCATAAACAACTACTTGAGCCCTTCAAGTTGTCACCTAGTTTCTAGGTTGCTTATCTATAGAATAAAAATGACTACTTAAAAGTTTCAAGTAGTCATTAATAATGACTTGGATGGTTCAAATTTCATAAAAATAAATACTTAGTTGAGTCTGTACTTGGTTTGAGACTATTTTTTGTATTCTAAACCTGTGTAGGCACAATCTGTCAAGTTTTAATGCCAATGATTATGCATATGGAGGATGGAGATTTGTTGACAAAATATGGGCTTGCGGAAGAATGGCTACTGTGAAAATATCATAGTCGTATCGAAACAAAAAATAGGCTATATTATTGTTGCTTGGATGGTGAAACCCTCTTGATGTAGTGAGTGAAAATGGAAGCAAGAACAATGATTTGAAAGAATTAAGGATGAGTTCCAACACATGGATATAAAGATTCAAGCATTAGAGAGTTGGACAGGTGATATCTCTATGATTTTAGAGTTACCCTTACGTTTCTATGTCTAAATTATTGCTTATGCCAGGGTGAGATAGTATTTTACTACTTAGTTTAGGTCATTTCTTTATAAATTAGCTTTCTGTCTAGTATAGTTGCCTTGCTACCTTTCTGAGTGATTTTGAGCAGTTTTATGCATAATTTATGCTTCAATGCAGGTTCCCTTGGAAGCTTGGTGGCTAAAGAAATGTTGCAGCACATTTTGTTTCTTGTAGAATTTCTTTTGCATGCTTGGCAAGATGATTTGTCGTGTAGTCCAACTGGCGCCGAAAAGAGAAGTTAATCCCGTGCACTCAGAAACCATTATCTAGGTGGCATTTGCACCTTTGCTAGTGGTCCCCAGTGCACCTTAGCTTACCATGCGTCATGGCTTGCAAAATGGTTGTTTAGCTTCTAATCATGTCACTTCAGCATCTTCCAAATCACTGATGTCATCCTCAAGGTTATCAAAAGTCAAAGCTGGAAATTCAGTTATGCTACAACTTTTGCTTAACTTCTTTGCCATGATGGACTCAATCACTCTAATAGCTGAGCATTCCTCCACATCATCATCGAGGAATTTCATAGCATCAAGCATAATAAAAGTAATTTTTAAAACCTCATTGTCAGCTCCCCTTTGTGAACATCAATTAGAGTCCTTCTTGTTGTCAAGAAAGGCCATCCAGTTGTAATTGACACTTCTATGTTTACTTCATAATCTAGTATAATAAAGTCCACTGGAAAGAAATTTTTTTCAACCTAAACTAATACATCTTCAATCGTTCCATCTAGATGAGCATATGACCTGTCAGCTAAATGTAGAGTAATAGTTATTGGTCAGGCTTCACAATGCGTAATTGTCTAAAAATTGACTTTGGAATAAGGTTTATACTCGCTCCTAGATTGGATAAGGCTCTTCCATAGTATGCTTTCCCAATTGAGTAGGGTATAATAAAGCTTTCAGGGTCTTTCAGCTTTGGAGGCATCTTATTTTACAAAATCAAGCTACTTTCATTTGTTAGTGCAACCGTTTCAAATTATTTCAATCTCCTCTTCTGGGTAAAAATGTCCTTTATAAATTTGACATAATTGGCGATTTGATTTAGACTTACACCAATGGAATAATTGCTCCAACATATCTTAAAAACTTGTTAAATTTCCCATCATGCTTATTCTTCTAGAGTCTTTAAGAAAATTGAGGTAATGATCTTTCTATCCTCTCTTCTGATGCTTGTTTCACAGGTTGTGATGTTTCACAAACATTCATTTCTTAAGTTTTCTTTGGCAGAGAAGCTTCTTTGACTCTTTCCTCAGCTTGGATTTCTAGTTTGTCAAGTGAGCAAATTGTTTTCCCACTTTTTAGATTGATGGCTTTGCTCTTTACACTTTCTCCTTGGATTATCACTATTTCTTGGTAGAGTTCCTTGGGGGTATGGTGTTCAAAGTATTTTGCCAACTTCCCTACCTGATTCTCCAAGTTTATAAGTGATATAGCTTGGATCTAAATCATTGTTGATTGATTCTAAATTACAGATTCATTCTTTACTATCTAGTCTTTCAAAAAACTCTCAAGTGTACCAAGTTGCTCATTTAAGTTTTACTTTTGCATTTGAGGCTGTTGTGAAAAAATAATGGGGTAAGATGGATTGTTTTATGAATTTAGAGGTCATGTTTCTTGATTGCTCTAGGAAAAACTAGGATGTTGCCTCCAACTTGGGTTATAGGTATTGGAATATGGATTGTTGTTTCTATTGAAGTTCTCTACATAGTTCAATGAGGCAGGGTTACCAAGACATCTTTCGAACAGATGATCTTCTCCATAATAAACACATGAAACTTCAGCAACTTGATTCATTGATTGTTTCATTTCTTGACTCTTAGATACTGATAATACCTTGTTCAATAACTTAATCATATTGGTTAATGATGAAACCTGTGTCGTCAAAGCTTTAAAAACATCCACATAATGGAAATGGCAACTCTTATACCTCATGCAGCCTTTGAAGTTTGCCATTAATAATTGTTGTTGGTTGTCCTCTCAAGAAAGATATATTATTCATTATAAGATTTATATATGATGGATCCATTTGCTGAGATATCCACCATAAGCCTAATGGAAGAATTCAAACCTTTGTAAAATATTGTCATTTAGATACAGTAAGGAATGCCATGTTACCAACTGAAGGAAATAAGTAATCTCATTCCTCAATTTTTCATTCTTGGTTGGAGGGAAGTACTTAATCAAGAAAAATTATGTTAAATCATTTCATGTACTGATTGAATCAGATGGCAGAGAGTTCAACCATGCTCTCACTATGTCTTTCAATGAATAGAGAAATAGCCTCATCCTTAAAGCATTCTCTCATGCACTACGGATCTTAAATGCATCACTAACCTCTATAAAGAACTTGAGATGAAGATGATGATCATCAGTAGGCAACCCATAACTATCCCACAGTTTGAAGCATCTGACACATCACTAGCTTTAACTTAAATTGTGGTGCTTGAATTTCTGCCCTCACAATCCCAAGATTCATGCTTTGAAGAGTAAGTATTGAATAATCCATGATGGAGCTTTTTTTGTTATCTGCTATAACAATGACATTGTTACCATTGTTAGCATGGTTGACATTCTGATTGTGGTTTTCATTTAGGGCTGCTCTCTCTTCATTGGGTGCCATGTCTTCCACTGACTATGTTAGACTTTTATTAATATGGATCGAGATTAAATTTAGGTGATTGTTGCCTATGCATAAAAGAAACTCAAAACTACAACATACCACTAGTAGATTTCAGTACAGTATTCTAAATATTATGTCAAATCTAATTTAAACATCTAAGTTCTTCACTCAATCCCTGGCAACAGTGCCAAAAACTTGTTGTGAGAAATATGTACTCAAGTGCACATGTCATTAACAAGTAATAAAATGATAAGTAAGTGCCATCCTCAACATGGGTTAGGACAAAACAATTAGCTAGCTAAAATCTATTTAAAACATAACTAAGTTTACTAAAAAGGAAATGCTATTGATGATTAATGATCCCAATGTAAATGCAGAATGATATTGATCAAAGGTGAATTGAGATGAGAAGGAAATACAATGTAATCAATGGTTGGATAGGATAGAGTGATTAAATCCTCTTTAAGTTATCAATCTTGACTAAAATCTTCCCGAATTTAGGTAGCATTACTAATAAAATTAACCTAAACTTTTCTTATATATAAGTGATTTCCATCCTTATAGCTTAAGCCCTTAATTAATCCTAACATATTCCTGTACTACAGTAAAATCTAAGATCTTTGATAAATGGTTGCAATTGTTTAGGTTTGCAAGGTGAATAGTATATTCCTATGTTAAACACTAACTACTTTGATTGCTAAAGAATCAAGTAAATATGCATTACTCAAGTTATATCTATTGATTTAAACCCTTCCAGTATTCAAATCAATTGGTTTCTCATACATTGATAGCCAACCAAATAATGAAATTAAACATTAAGAACACTTGAATAAAATAGCACTAGGTTAACTTTGGAATCTAAAAATCAATAGTCAAGATTAACAACTTAAAGGTTCATCGATTACTCTAGCTAAAAAGAATTCGCTCCTATTGATCTTAAGGACATTATCGAGCAATATCTCAGCCATTCAAATATAGAATAATAAGCTTAAATGAAGGCAAGAAATAAAAAATTAAATGAAGGATAAAGAGGAAATAAAGAAAGAATAAAGGAATATCCTCCAATAATGTTTTCTTCCTCTTCGTCATCTCTTTCCTTTTCACATCATCAGGATAAGCACCTTGGTAAATCCTGAACTCCCTAAATTCAGCCTCAATCCTAACCTTAGCGATTGGAGGAGAAAATATGGTTACCTCAGCCATTTTAAGAAAATCACAGATGACAGGTAAAAGCCGTCATTATAACCCTATATCGACGGGTGACCGACTGTCATCTACCGAGTTGTCATCTACCGAACTGTCATCTTTAGTCATTTTAAAAAACCATCATTATAAGGGAGTGCAATAATGTGAAATCCTCATCATCATAGGTGCCGTGAAAAGTAGATAGATGATGGGAATTCCCCCTCATCTAAAGTTACTCCACGTAGACTTTAGATGATGGGGAATCCTCGTCATCTTAGGTACCGCCAAAAGCGAATAGATGATGGGGAATCCCCGTCATCTAAAGTTCAAGAAAAAAATTATTTATTTAATGAAATAAAAGCTTGGCAAATAGAAGATGTTTTCCCTTTTAAAATTAACAAATTTTTTATCAGAAAATGTATAGAAAAATAGCCATCCCAGAGTTTCTTCTTCCAACTTTTCATCAACTAACAGAATCCAATACGCTAACTCATTCTAGTTTTTATTCAGTTTAATCTAGAACCATGGATCAAAATAATACTTTAGTTAAGTATATAGTACAGAATCAAATCATTGCAAAACTATAGTAAAATTGATAGGAAAATCATATAATTGAAACCTCTAAAAGCATCAAATTAGAAGGCCAAAGTTACTTTTTATGAGCGGGTATATATGAAGTTGGTCACAATAGATAAAATCATTGTATTATACAATAAAAACAAAACAAAAATTATAATGATTATAATTCTAAAAGAAATATTTCAAAATGGAAAACGTCTCAACATACAATTTTCGAACAATTCTTTCACAATAATTATCAATAACAATCAAGAATAAATCATCAGAGCTTTCTTCCACGTTTTTTACACAACACACATCACTAGGGATGCAAACACATAATATGATTCTTTTCTTGAATTACATCAAAAGTATACCTTCCATATAATCAATAGCCACAGAAAAACCTAAACTTTAAGAGTTACACACAACTTCCAAATGAATTTAAATGAAATAACTTATCTTAGAAAGAAAAACTTTTTAGCATCACATCCAGGCAATATATACAGACAAATACGTGAATATATATATATATATAACTAAAATCATTTATTAGAATATACAACTGATAATACTCACCTCACAACATGAAGAAAGCAGCCTTTCTGCGAGACCAGGTTTCTTGTTGGGAAATTGAAAGGAATAAATTCTAACATATTAAGGTTGGGATTGGACGCAAAAGCATTAGCATGCTAGAAATAAATGACCAAGACAAGTAATCTAGAAAAAGAAAATGATATGAAGATGGAAGGGGAACGAGAATAATATACAAGAGCATGATGTTAATAATAGGAAGAAGATTTTTCAATTCAGTTACTTATATTGCAATTTTTGATTGAATTTTCAATTGAGTTACTTGAAAGATTCCATACATGCAAAAATCTAGACTATTTTTCTTTCTTTTTATTTGCTTATAGTTATGCAGAATTAAAAAGATCAGTCACTTATTTTTCTTTGCTTATAGTTATGCAAAGTTAAAAAGATCACTCACTTCTCTTGATGTTAACGCAAACGTTAGCTATACATTACCTTTGACTTATATTAACTAAATAGGAAAATGCCATTGAAAATTAGAGGCTAAGAAAAAGTGGAGTTGAGTGCAAATATAATTAAGAAGTAAAAAATCATACACACAAAGATGTTCTTGTTAGTTGTTAATGACCATATTCGAAACCATGTCTAAGTTTTAAATGCGAAATAGGTCCATCCATTCATGTTCAGCCTATGGCTGCATGTTAATGGGGACCTCTGGTATCCTAACAGACAACATCATTCTAAGAAAGGTAGAGAAGTCATACAAGGACTTTACAGATAACCATACTTCTAAGGGCAAAAAGAATCAGCTAAAACAATACTTCATGAGATCACAAACATGTGAATGGAAAACAGGGACCTGGTATAGAACCACAATAGTGGGTTTTAAACAACCATATAGAAACTTGATATCCAAAACTTGAAGTTCTTCAAGCCTGAAATTCAAGACACATTACATTAGTTACCAAGTAAATTTAGCAAATGGTAGGGAAATAAAACGCAAGCAGTACATAAGAACTATTAACAGGTAATCTACAGTGTTCTCAAACTTAAAGCCCATATTTCTCCTATACTCAAGGGATTGTTATGCGCGATTGCTGAGAATGAGATTATCATATTTGTTTAAATGCATCGAGATTGCAAATTTTTAGATAGATTTCCTGAAATCATATTGGAACATTTTTTGTATGGGAATTTTATGGGAGGGAAACTTGACGCCAACATAATTGGCGGGATTCATATACCCTCTTTTGCATTCTATGTAATGAATCTTGCAATCATACATTTCCATATTTTCCCCCCATTTAAACAAGGTTATGTGTCCAAGAAAATAAGGCTCAGACAATATTAGAATAAAAGTAAAGTACTATATCATGAAATTAAAAAACACGATCATCTATCAGATGCTTGAATAATCTTCTCAGCACGTGATTGTTCATAATTCTAGGTACCCAATTTTGTAATGAGAAGGATATTTTGGTTCTAAAAAACATATCATCTTATATTGCATATACATAATTACAATAGCAAAAATACCAGTTCCAAGTCTCAACATTAATTAAGTATCTTATTAGACAACTACCTTTCTTGTGGCCTGATTCTGGTATCGTTACAAGAGACACATGTAAAGTTGCTAATGATGTGCATCAATACATCCTACTTAAACATGAGAATCAATCCACAATTGAAGCTCAAAACTGAAATAGTTTATAAAAGATTGGGGTGCACAGGCATTTCAAAAACTTTTGACCTTATCATCGACATGTTGGACCTACAGCAAGAAATAATTATGTGGTTATCACAAGGAAAGATAAGAGCTTCAGATATGATATTCGGGGAGAAAATACAGGTTAGACCAAAATATGTTCAAGTATAAAATCACCTAGCAATTTGACAAGAAAAAATATATTATTATAACCAGCATTTTCAATTACATGCATAGCCACATGAGAAGCATCTCACCTTTTGGGATACTAGTTGCTTTCCCATGTCCACCCATCTATTTTTTGCTGCCTCGACACAACCAATTTTGAAAACTGCGGGGTCTAGTTTTTTCTGCACCGATATATGCATTTTTGAGAAGATGTTAGAGGAAACCCATAAGATCCCACATATATACTACATATTAATACTAATTCTGAAGGTGGAAAAGGCATGATTTCGGTATGAAAACCTCAAGTCTCAGGTGCCATAACAAATTTAGTTTAGACATAAATCACTATATTTGATCACACATAATTTTTTGCAAGATTCATCAGTAAGAACCCACGTCTCCTTCTTAATGTCCTACACATTTCAACATTCACAGAGTAAGCAATTGATAATTTAAAAAGTCAAGGCCTGTAATCAATAATTTATCAACCAACAATCCAGAAGCATATAGAATAATACTGACAAAATGATAGAAAAATAATAAAATGCATAAACTTAAATCTTTTGTTACTTTATCCTTGCATTTTTCCACTATATCACTGCAAACAAGGTAGCGATATAGAACCATGGAAATGGACTAGCATGGAAAACCTATAAGTACCAGATGTTGGGTTAGAGACGTATGCTTGAACATTAAAAAAAAATATAGCAGCAAAAGCCGAGTGTCGGTGAATACATGGACAAATAATATAAATATGAGTCTTCATTCCTTAAGCCCCAAAACAAACTAAGTCTAACTTTCTTGGAAAATAAGTATCTACTCATGAAGTATACTTATAGGGAAATAGATGGGAAAATGTTAAAACTACTGAAAGTTCCCGCGAAGAATCTACATATTATCTTCCATTGTTGAATTATCGTACATATGTATAAGCACCAAGTCACTACCATGGGATTGAGGCAGATTGACGGCTTAGCTTCAAAACTGAGGCCTTCAAGTCTGAATCGGAACTGCTAGGGTATTTTTGAGAGGCGAGGCTAGGGCTTACGGTAGATCTGACGGCTTGGTTTCAAAACTGAGGCCTTCATGTCTAAATCCAAGATGGCATTTATGATAAAAATGACAAAGTAAACCTAAAATTAGGTTTAGATTGATTATATAGTGTGGCATTTTCATAAATAAAATGAACTCTGAGATAGAAAGTAAATTGTTTTACACCATAAAACAATGACAGGTTTTTTTCCACTATCATAATAAGAAATTTTGACAGCCCAAAAATTAGCTGTCATAGTAGAGAATACATTTATGATAGCTAATTTTTGAGTTGTCATCTTGCCTGAATTACCCCACCCTACACTATTTTTCTTTGATAGATTTTAGAGAGTTGTCATTGTATCAAAAATATGGTTGTCATCTAAAACCAAAAGTTGTAGTAGTGAATGATTAAAATGAAGAAGAAAGGGTGATATAGAGAACGTGACACTTATAGCGAAAATGAAGGATAAGTGAAAAAGAAATGAGAGGGAAGGGAAGAAGTTTAAATAAAGCATGGACTCTAAGTAAAGGTTCAAATGAGCAAAAAAGATCTCAAAAGACGCAAAACAAAAAGACGCCGTAGAACTAAACTTACAAGATATGAACGGGCATGGCATGAGCAATCATCACACAGCCGCCATTACCTGCACCAGTGTAATTAATGAAGTGCGGAACATGTTGTGTGAAATGTGTCTCTACACAAGCGCACATTGTTGGAAAAGCGCACATTGTTGGAAAATGTGGCGCAAGCACGACAGAGTCATGGTGGCTTTTAATAAATTTATTAAAAACAACTCGTATGTTTTTAAATGAAAGGAAAATAAGCTCAATGCAACGATTTATAAAATAAAATTTTTTATTGAAAAACTCTTTTCAATCAGGATCCATTATATATTTATATATTAAATCTAAGATATACATGGATATGAATCATACACCTCTCGTAGTCTATATCAAACGTCCTTGCAAGCCAACGATCATGTGTTCCCATGAACAACGGACTTTGAGATTCATACCAAGATCTTCCAAGTTAATCCTCAAACGCACTAGGACGTGTGTCGGCATATAGAATAATAAAAAATACTTTGTCTATCTCTAGATATACTCAACACATGAGATATAGAGATTTACTAATAATAATTAATTTTTGTGAGACAATCCGATTATTCTCACAAAGCTTTTGATTAACTTTTTAATCACAGAGAAAATTCACACTGATGGCAATTGTGTTCTTCACTTTCTAACAACACTAAGCCCAATATAATTATATCTATATATTTTCTAGATAATGGCATATTAGATTTTTAGGAATAAAGTGAAAATAATATTTAATTTCAAAAATACCATTACAGTGTGACCCATTGTAATTTGTGCACAACTGCAGTGTCACACGGCATTGCAGCTGCCATGATCTATCATAGTGCCTCACGGCACTGTGTGCCACAACACTATTATAGTGTCGTGTGGCACTACAGTGATTGGCACAGTAATTACTGTGAATTAAATATTTATTTTAATCAGATAGATATCTAAATATCAGTTAATTCAAAATTAACCTATCTAATGATTCATATCAACTAACTAATTTGTTAGTTCACAAATAACATATTTCAAATTATTATCTAATAATGATTTATAATTATTTAATTTCACAAATTAGATATTCATATATATGTAATTTATCGATATAATTAAAAAATTAATCGATATAATTATTTATATATATGTAATTTCTGAAACTTACATATAAATAACTTAAATAATTAATTAATTAGATATGTACTTAAATATTTCATGATATAATATAATTATGTACTTACCTCAGAATAAAAATTCTTTTTACAAGTAAGTTCTTTTCTCATGTCATGAAATATTCACACCTTACACTGCTAATATATAGGTGACTTCAGGACCATGGACCTATAATCTTAAGATCCAATTAACCAAATTATAAATTAAATTCTTCAATTAAATAATCTTATTTATTAATTTCATTAAATTCTTCAACTGAATGGTTATTGCACTCTTAGAGATTAAAGAATGTATTTACAGAGTATTCTCGTGTAGTCCATTGATATAATCATTTCACGTAGTTCGATCCTCCAATTATTTGTTCGTAAATTTGAGTAGATAAAAATTACCGTTTTACCTTTCTAATTACCTCTTGATCCTGAAGTACCATTAATTCACTAATGAATGACTAATTTATAGTCGTATTATAAATTTGAGTTCAATAACCATTCAGTTCTAGAATTAACACTTGATGGAACCAATGTACGATTAATTAGGAAAGCTTGGATTCCAAATCTTGTAAAATCATGTTCCTAGTCATCCATATCACTGAATCTCCAAAACACAAGTCACTACCTTATTTTACAAATAAACCTTAACGAGTGAATCAAAAGATCCAGTAGACATGTATAGGAGTTCATGACTACTCAGGATTCAGACTGATTTACATATGATCATCAGATTGATGTGTATTAAATTTTTATGATAAACAATACGTTCATAAAGATATTAATTCACATCGGCCATTTCATATATTATCTTATTATTTAAAGTACATTCACTAAGATATCTATCCACATCAATGATCTGGATCAAATCTCATGCATTCATAATACTTAGTAAACTGTTTTAGCAACCATTCGTTAAAGATTCCATACTTTAATATGTTGCTGACATTTTTATTCATTATCTGTGATCTTAGTCGTCTCGTACTACTACAAGATCTTAGTCTCATTAATGAATATGGAATTTTCATATATTTATATAAATATTCAACAATAATTTAAAAGAATAATTATAAGAAAAATATAATTAAATTAAATTTTATATTAAAATGTCAATGCAAATGCTTTGAGAGCATAACCCCCAAAATACATATTATTTAAAAAGTAATAAAGTAGTAAGTATGAGTCGATCTCCACATGAACTAAGTTAATATACAATACTAATGACCGAAGTAGAATGAATTTGCAAGAAAAAATAGTAAACAACAATGATTGGGTGATGTGGTTAAAGTTAAAGTAAAATTAATAAGAATTAAAGAGTAAAGTAAAATGATGATTGCAAGGAAAGAAACTACTTAATATCAGTGATATATCCAATGAGAGAGAGGGCTACTACGGTCAAATCCTGTATCATTTACTTTATCTAAATTAACAATGTTCCAGTTGCTACAACATCTTAGTAGTACTACCTTAGCTCGTAAGCACCATAAACTGTTGTTCAAGAGATTACCAATTACATCCTTAACAATCTTAGGTCTAACCTTAACTATCTTAGATCTAAGTTCCAGCCAAACGGTTGCAAAGCAAGTTCATATGTCTATGTAACTTACAAAGTGTCTAGATCTACACGATTCCATGCTTATGTATTTTTTATTTCAACACTCAAGCATCAATTAAGTTTATTCCATTAAACTAAATCCTTTCATATCTTAATATAACTTCTATTATACTAAAGATGGTCAATCAATAATAGAAATTAACTTAAACCACACTTTATTGAACTACTAAAGTCAGCTTAACAACAAAAACAATATTAATAAGATAAAGCCAATTTCAAGTTCATATTACCATACGAGTCACAAAGTGATTAGCATAAACGAGTTATTCCAAGTAAAAACCGAATATCCAATTTCCATTGTTATCCAGCAAAATAAGCAATAAAATGAAGCTAGACAAATAGAGAAATGAGGTGAACAAGAGAAAGAAAAGATGAATAAACAAGTTATTCTAAGCCTTTGTTTTCTTCCTCAAATGTCTTCTTTTGTTCTTTCGTCTTCCTTCTCATGCCTTTCTGTGCAAGGTCCTCTTCGTACAAAGCAATGTCGATCCGCTTTTGGCCATTGTCCAACCTCCTTCCCAAAATAGTTGTATTTGCCTTATATAGCTGCCTCAGGATTAGGGTTTCTTCTTAGCACCAGGGCACGTATTGAGCTTTTAAGAGATGGGGACCATAAAAAATAGGCGTTGTTGACACCTGGTATAACTGATCTTGATGCTAAGGAATCTCCCTTTTTACTTTCAGTGCCATCTGGACCACACGCTAGACTACTCGCTAAGCTTACATTATATGGCAACAGCTGTAGAAGTATCAGGAACTGCTACAACATCAAAATATGTCAAGATCTGCAAAAAGCCCTGCACCAAAGAAACCCCAATGCATAAAATTACTTAAAAACTACTAACAATGCTATCATATTAACAAAACTCACCCTAGAGTTAGATAGATAGCAAATAACTAAAACTAAGCGCAAAAATCCATAAATCAGAACAAGCAACAATTCAAACCTAAAAATACGAGGATAACTGTAAATTCTTAGAGTTATCAGAACACATCAACCTTCGTGTTGTACACTTCATGGCCTTAGAAAAGGAAATGACAGAATGCAAAAGGTCATTGGAATGAGGCAACTGTTGATCTGATAAAGTTACGTTACACATCTATGGCGATGCTTCATTGAGTGTAACAGAGGCCAATATATTGTACCTATGCTACATGCCAGCCAGATGGTCAGCTTTCCGCTAATCAATGAGTAGGAGGATGATCAAGCTAATGATAGCCGATGGGTAGAGATGAACGAACGAGATGCATCGGTTGAAAAGAAATAATATCACAAAATATTTCCTGATGATGTGATATCCTTAACTTCCCAAATATAGCACAACAGCCTGAAGAGTATTCTTGATTTTTTGAGTATCACCTCGAAAAATACACAAGATTGAATACAAATAAAAGCTTTCTTGAATTCTTAGCCACTATTATTTTTTACTTATACTTTCATATTGTTTCGTAGTATAAAATTCCTTCACAACCTTTTTTTTGTCAAATTGAGGATGTGTCCACCAGAACGCAGAGTTAATTTTATACTTTTGACTAATTTATTTGAGGAAGAAAATCTTATATTGGTGGGAGTGAAAATGAAAAAAAAGCCCAACTCATATTAAGCAATTGCTTTCATCACAAGCCAATTCAAATAATAAATGTAAAAAATGGCCCAATTGTAAACAATCATAAAAAATAGTCACTAAGGGCTCATTTGACAGCCAAGATAGTATTGGATAATACTGTACTAAATCTATCAGATTGGACTGTTCTGTATTGTACTAGATTAAATAGTATAGTCGAATTTCAAGTGTTGTATCAATTAAAACCTATATTACTTTTACAATATTTGACACATTATAGTATTGGATTGTAAACCCGTTTGCCATAAATTGATTCATATAAGTTTTTTTGAACTCATTAACATGTTATTTTATATTTTTAACTACATAATAAATTCGTATTCATGCTATCAAGAAAACATAATAATAAAACATATCTCAATCAATAATAAAGAAAAATCCCAAGATAAATATCAAATATTCCATTAAACAATAATAAAAAAGCCAGAATAAAAAAGGGTTTTGGTTGCCTTTTTTTGGGCAAAAGTTTTTATTGCCTATTTGGCTTCAACCAAAGAGGCCATTTTTATTTTTTAATCTATAAAAAGGCAAAGAAAAGAAATAAGAAGATGAACTGGCTTTCTTCTTCATGGAAATCTAGAAAGTACTCTTTTCTATATTTCCTTCGGAGATAATTTTTGTTGGGTTTCTTCTTCCTTTATGCATTGTTCGAGTTGGGTGAATCTCATGCTTGACTATATAATCAGCCAACCTCAGCTCGTTTGTAGACTGCCGACATAATTACTGATGGTTGTAGTGGTGAGTTGTTGTTGAGGATAAGTGGGTTGACTTGTTTGACTGTAAAATAGATGCTATTTTGGAAAATGGATGATAAAGAATCAGAGAAGAAGAAGAAAATCAGAGAAGAAGAAGAGGAAGAGCTCACCGGCGGCGATGGAGGGTGGAGATTTCTGGCGGTCGTGGGAGGACTCTCGGCGACATGTGGTTCCTTTTTTTACGAGGGGCTTTCAAAATATTCGAGCTTCACTTACTACTGTCTAGTCCCTCCTATTAGGAGCGAACTAGTTAATACGGTGTGTGTGGGTCTAAATAGTCCCACCATATTAACTAATATGTGGTTAATTTCAAGCCAAACGTTGTACAATATTAGAATAATACTATCAAGTCTTTAGTACTGTCCAGTATTGACTGCCAAACAAGGCCTAAACTTTTAAGCCCAACCCATATGCTGCCACCCAGCCTGAACTCATCCTACCCACCTCCTGGACCATTCCACCCAGCCCACTCTCCCCCCTCCCTCATGCTCATTTCACCAAGCCCACTCTCCTCCCCCATCCAACCCACTCACCTGACCCGATATCACCAATTCATTCTCTCTTTCCTATTTACCCCATTTTCTCCAATAAATTTATTCTAGTTAACTAAATAAATTAATATTTTATTTAATTAAATTAATCAATTAATTAACTTAACAAATCAATTAATATTTTAGTGATTACTAGATCTAGGTATGTACTCACCCCTCTTATCACTATCGTCTCATATAATAACATAAAAACAATCATGTATTGAAGAATATGTGTGTGTATCTCTCTCCGTCTGAGATTATGCGCATGTTTGTTAAATTTCATGTTGATAAAATTTAACATTTAAAATTTAATGTAATTGTATTTATTATAGAATATATTATATTACATATAATAAATAATGAAAAATATCATCTAATGTTCTTGTTATCACAAGATCTAACTAATGTGAGATATAATAATTAAATACATATCATAAATATATTAAACATAATATATGTTTCAAAAATCATATATTTTATAAAAAATAAAATGTCAATATAATAATATATTGTATATATAATATATATAATATATTAGATATATATAATATATATCCCATGTACTATCTACTCAATCACTTTTTCTTGTTACGGTGAACTTTTTTGGGAAACGCTCTAATAATGACTAGTTTTGATGTTTTTTGTACTTAAAACTATTTTTGATGACTTATTTTTANTATATATATATATATATTACTTTTTACCGTTTCAAGGCACTTCCTTTTGCCAAACAAAAGGTAAAGTGCTTGTAAGTCTGTTATTCGAAAAAAGAAAGGCTCTCAAATGGGGAATTTTATTATTTTTCTGGTCCTTTACTGGGATCTCTGAATTCCCATCAATCAAGATTTGGGAAATTAATGGGTGTGGATCGTCTGATCCGTAAGTTTAGGCTGCACCTCCTTGCATGGCTTCACCGATCTCGCTCTGGTACTTCAGTTTTTTCCCTCATAATTCTCTGATTTTTCTTAAGTTTAACCTTATTTATTTATTTTTAAATTTTGATTGAATGTGGATTTTTCTTTCGTAGAAGCTCAGTTTGTGCGACTGTTCAGGTTTTAATAATTAATCGAATCTAAGAGTTACTTGATCCTAAATTTATCGAATTCTTTTAAATTCTTACGAAAGTTTTTTTTTTGCTGGAATCATTATCTAAGGGTAAAATGCACTTTGGATACTTCAAGTATACCTTCGATTAGGTCCTCGTACGGTTAAATTTTCTCTATCAACTTCTCGAATAATCTAAAATGTTACAATCATATCCTTTTATTAAACTTCAAATCTTGAAACCGCCTATGAATTTGATAACCTAACCGTTCATAGCTTATATCAGGTTTGTTTTCGTTGTCTGAAGCTAAAAGAACGGCCAATTTGTACTATTTTAAATTAATGAAGAACTTGATCGGTTAAAGTAAATTAACATGGCTAAATTGAGGACGAAATTTAACATCAGAGTAGACTTGGACAAGTAAAATAATGCATTTTAACTTATATCTAAAAACTTGTTTTGCGTTTCTGTATCAGTTATTAGCTCTTGCGCTGATGTGACCGTGTTTATCTTACTGAATTTTTGTTACCACGTATAAACTGTCAACTATTAAAATTACGAGTTCAATTTTGTTATTGCATTCACTTCAATGAGTTTCATGTTTGTAATCGCTTCTTGGAAATGTACCAGCTGAGTTGTCTTGGTTATCGTTTCAGGCTCGATATCTTGTGTGCGGAGTTTTTCATACAAGGATATAAAGAGGGCGACTGATGGATTTAACAGAATCATCTATAAGAATTCTCAGGGAGCTGCTTATAAGGCTAGATTCCGAAATGGTGTGGTTGCATTAGTCAAAGAAGTGAAAGCTTTTAACGAAGGAGACGATATGTTCTACAGAGAAGTGCAACTCCTAGGACGGTTACATCACCGCCATCTTCTCGAGCTGAGAGGGTTCTCTTTAGGACATAAGAGGTTTAATGCTGACTTCTATTTCCTCTAATTGTGGCTTTGATGATTATGACTAAATATCATGATTCGTTCTCTTTTGAAGAGGAGATTTTGAGGGTCAAATTTCATGTATTAAAGAACAATGATACAGTTATATGGAAATTGCACACACGACCCGCTCATTGACGTGGACCCACAGTAAGACCCACCATACTGAATGGATGTGATTGGACATGTGGCTCGTGTAAGAGTGCCGCTAGCATTGCTCAATTATATAATATAAGTCTTCTAATAGGATGCTTATTTTCCAAGATAACTTTCAGATTATGCAAACCGTGGTTTTATGTATACGTTCGTCTGATAGTAGTGCATATCTTCGTGGAAGCTAGAAGCCGGCCGAGATGTAGTAAAGATTTCATATCAAGGACATAATTCTTAATTCTTCCTTTGCACATTTTCATACAGAATCCAGCCGGAATCTTTTCATTAATCAATCAAAGGATCGTCGTTTTGGTTTCTAGCTGTAGCACAGCACACAGCATCGTTCCTTGACTAGGAAACCTGGCTTTGTCTGAAATCAATCTAGTGTTTGTCGTCATAGGGATTCAGAAAAAAGTTAATGTTGAGGTTTAAGGATAGAGAAGTCTTCTGCACTGAAGAATAATCTTGGAGCTTTAGATGAGCAATGCATCACATAGATTAATTGCTAACATGTGCGACAATTACTTCACCTAGTATAATTCAATTGTTCATGCTTGTTTTGGTTTTTGCAGGTTTCTTGTCTATGGTAACATAGAAAATGGAAGCTTGAAAGAGCATCTGAACGGTAAATATAAAGATAAAGTTAAACTGGTTTAAACAAAACTCTTCTTAATGACTGTTTTCCTTTCCTCGGTAGATCCACTTAGGACTCCCTTGAATTGGCGAACGAGACTGCAAATAACTGTTGGCGTTACAGCTGCATTGGTAAGTCCAATTATAATCAAATGCAATTATGTTAAAAGATATTAGTGTCATGAAGGCCTCAAGAATGATTTCTTCTCGACTCTTATTGTATTATTAAAAAATAAATACTGATGGCTAAGATTTAAGTTTAGAAATATCCGAGAAAGAGCTAGATGTAAAATTTTCACATATGTCTAAGTCCTTGTCGTTTAATCTAAATCACAACTCCCGAGTAAATTGTTTTGCGGTGTATTAGATAGCTACTTCCAGTGCAGGAGTATTTGTTTCGTTTCAGTGACCTTCCGATCCGTCACGTGTCCATTAGCTCAAGCAGTATCATGTTAGATGAATCTTTTACTGTCAAGGTAAATAATAGTTTGTTCTCTCTCTATCTTTTCGTTTCTTTGTTTTTTATCTTTTCTTATTTGGATTAGTAAATAATAAGCAGAGTATCGTATTAGAGGCAATAGTGTCTTAAAGTTCTTCAGAGACTAGAAAGGTAATCTCGTCCGTTATTGCAGCTTTCTGATGTCGGCCTTCATAGCTCGAGCAGATGTCATGTCACAGTGCCGGGTTACTCATGCTCAAGAGGTTGATTTGTCATCATAAGCAGTGAAATAAATCCATAACTATCTTTGGACTGTCATTTATAATTTGACTGAAATAAATTTATAATTACTCACCTTTAATTTGGCATATATAATTTGAGTATTTCTTGCATTGCAGATTACACGGATCAACAGTGTAATAACGTTATATTCCAACTAGGGTTGCTAATCCTTGAGCTGATCACCGGACAATCGGCGGAAAAAGGAAGTACGGATCTAGTTCAGTGGATCCAAGAAACGGGACTCGCAAGCTCCGTCCATAAAATGATTGACCCAGATCTGGGAAACAGCTACAATTCTAGGGAGCTAAGAATTCTGTTAGGGGTAGCGAAACTATGTATCAAATCCAGAAAGACACCAAAGTTTTCAATTTCACAGATTTTTCACTATCTCCAAAGAAAAGTAGATATCCCAAACAACTAGTGTATTTCACTCCACTAACATGGCTTGAAATTAATTTGTTCTGTCTCTGTTCATCTTCTCCATTTGGTTTTAATAATTTTTTAATATTAATACATTGTACTACTTTTTTCGTTGATTTTTTCTCCGAAACTGGGGGTTTTTCCATGTTTTTTCTGAAAAGAATTTGGAAATAGACACTATTTTGAAAGTATTTAGATGACATCGTAACTTGAAGAGGTGAGTTCCTCACATAACACAACAACACAATGTAAGTAACTCATCTCTTAGAGGAAAGTTCAACACTGTTCAAGACAAACTCGCCTCTTGGAGGTGAGTTCTCATTAAAAAAATGTGAGGAACTCGTCTCACTGAAGATTTAGGAAGTATGACTTCTTAGTATAGGTTCTTTTAGATACGAAAATTTTGCATTATTGAAGGATAGTATTTGGGTGAGAATATGATGTTGAATTGAAAGCATCTTTGAATGAGAGTAGACATTGAAGTACTAATGAATAATAAACTTGTTAGGATTTCTAGTAGGGATGAAAATTATTTGACCGAACCGAATCGAAAATGACCTGTTCAGTTGATTCTTTATGTGTTCGGTTCGATTCAGTTCGGATAAATGAGAGAATAAAAGTTTCAGTTCGGTTTGAAATTTCAGTAGTTTTCGAACCAAACCGAACCGAAACACTAAATTCATATTAGTTTTTTAAAATTTTTTTATATATAATTTCATATCAAACCGAACCGAACCAAATAAAATTTTAGTTTTATATTTTAATTTTTAATAATATCATTTTAAAATTATTTTAATTAACAATACCCAATCGAAGAACCGAACTGAGACTCATGATTTGGTTCGGTTCAGTTCAGTTCTTTTGCATGAACGGTTTGATTCAGTTTTATTATTGAATCGAACTTTCAGTTCGATTTGATCTTTCACCAAAATATTGGCCGAACCGAACTGTAAACACCCATAATTTCTGGTTATATGGGATCTAACTATGCTTAAAATGATAGTTATAAAAACTATTTATTTTCCTGCAGGAATCACGAAACATTGATAATATAGGTATTACTACTCTTATTTCTAAGTTATGTTAGCACGTAACCAAATTCATTAGGATCTTAAGATTAGGAATTTGAATTTACAGCAAGACTTCGTTAATTTACCTCATCCTACTATATCTAAAAATTTGCATCTTTGAAAAATATTCATTGGACACATTTATCCAGCTAGACTTCTATTATGTCCATATCTAAGCCCTCTAAGCAATTAATATTTTGATTCCAACTATTTCTACTAACATTTTCACTAAACCATTTTTCACTACAGTTAAGAACATGATAGACCACATGTTACAATAAATCTTAATATCTATATTTATTTATTCAATATAAACTAAAATAATTACGTAATTATAGAAATAATACTCGTTAAATGGTAATAATATACTTAATTAAATTAAAGTAAAACTACCACAAAGGGATACGTAACAGACTTTCTTCTCTATAGAACTTTTTTAAGACTGTCTATTCAAACTTTTATTTTATTTCACGTACACTTTTAAAATTTCGCATTAAATATAAATATAAATTAATATATAATTTCCTACTATATCTAAAAATAGCTAATATGGCCAACTTTGATAAATATTTGAACACATGTATCCAACATTATTTTCATTATACCACATGTGTACTCACTAAAATTATACTTTACCAATTTCATGATTGTATTAAATGAAAATATTTTCCCTCAGTTTTCACTAAAACGACAAAAAAGAATGATTTATGTTTCCTTTGCATTGTCATCTCATTTACATTTACATGTACTTTGCAAGGTGCATTGGAATTTAAAACTCATTCAAAATTCTATCAAAACATTGAAAATAGATAAAAAAAATTAAATTTTATAAAATTGACATTACCATTTGATTCTCATAATACCCTTTAAGGATAATTTTATTCAAGCACTAGATTTCACTATCCAACAATCCCTATATTATTTTGATATGGCTAAATGTCATTAGTTTACAAGTATACTCTTACGTAAACTGAATAAGTTTACAAATTAAAAGCTTAATGAAAATTATAATGGTCATTACTGATATATTAATTATTAATTTCAATTTATCAATACTTAATACTTAATAATGAATTAGAGACTTTCATTTCTAAATTTTATTTTAGACAAATGAATCTTTTGTAGCTCTGATTTTTATATCTGCGTTTTTATATTTACTTCTTTTATTAATTATAAAAAAGTATTTATTTTTACTCTCATCTATACTTTAATTGCAAAAAAAAGTTTATGCAAAGAAAACAAGTCGTTGAATTTCACTCACTACTAATTTTTATACTTCGATCTACTATGAATAATTTTGAACCATGCAACACAATAATGATTATATGTATTGAAGTATCATACACGTGCCACGCACGTACTACAGGACTAGTAGATATAGAAGCATGCTTCTGGAAGCTTTTGCAGATTCACCAAGCCCTACTATTCGGCTTCCGAAGCCTACGACCACGTAGAGCGTTAGCTACAATACAAGATCAAAGAATGGTTGCCCCAAGTCTCCTGTATGCGAATACGAGTTCCGTTTAAGTGGAACTCGTATCTTCAAAATACAAGTTCTCTTTAAGTGACAATCGTGTCTTCAAAGACACACTTTCTCTCCACGTGTTCTCCTCCCTCCATGTCATAAACTTCTTGAAGAGATGATTTCACTTACATGACAATAAATGCTGGGACAAGTAGTGACCCAATTGCTTAAATATTTTCTGGCTGTCGATATCGTAACCCATATGTTGGATTTTAAATTTAGCACCAAATAACATTGTTTTTATTTGTTAAAAGAAGTTGTCTTACAAAATAATAAAAAAGGTTGGGATACTTCTATCAGTAAATTTATTCAAGTTCTTTTAAACATGTAGTGATTTCACATATAACTTTTGTTGATGGTGAAATTTCGGGCACAATAATTATGGGGGATAAAAAGCACCTAGGTTAATGTCCAACATCTAATAAGATTTGCAAGAAAAAACCCAATACTTCTCCTCTAAGGGAGGGCACATATTAATTTCAAACTAAGGGTCTTCCACCTTGGAGGAACACCTCTACGACCGAGTTCACTGTGATGGCCAAGTCCTCTCCACGACCAAGGCCACTGTGATGGCCGAGGTCCTTCTATGACTTGCATGATCGAGGCTATGGTGATGGTCATGGTCAAGGTCCTCTCATGTCCGTGGTTGAGGCTACTTGAGATTGCCGAGGCCCACCCTCTGACATGACGTGAATATGATAAGAAACCATACAAAGAAAGAACAGTTGCACAAGACCCTTACAAGGCAAACTTTAAAGGTCATTTAAGGGGATAAAATCATAACAAGAATCTCCTAATTTGAGGGATATTCTACATACACATCTTCCTTCTTCCTTATAGGAATTAGGGGGAAGATATGATGAACATGGGTGCTTGATTGTTAAAAAATCAGTATGAATGGATGGTGACCCTCATTCAAGCGAGATGCATTCTCTTTGAGCCTAATTCATTTTCTAAAAAACATTCAGGGACTTGATCACTAGAGTGTATTAGGTTGAGCATTACAATAATGTCAAAATAATCCTTCGTCAATCGTTCTTTTTTGCAGGATTCTGAGCGGTTCTTGTTGGTTAACCAAAATGAAAATTTTGGTTTGGTTTGGTTTGATTCTTTTTCCATGAGCGAATCGATTCAGTTCGGTTCAATTTTTTTTATCCAAACGTTGAACGCCCTTATCACCTAGCCACAAATATTAGAGAGCATAGTCGTGATAGGCCTCACAAGCCTCACGCCTACCTTTCGTGGTCCCTCCAACTTCTAGAAGCTTGACATGTGTCCCAGTGCTAAGAAGAAACTCTAATCCCGGGGAAGCTATAAAATGAAGTACAACCATTTTTGGAAGGAGGATGGACAATAGCCAAAAGCAGCCAACAAGTGCTTTGTACGAAGAAGAAAGTGACAGAAAGGAAGAAGGCATTTGAGGAAGAAGATAAAAGCTTAGAATAACTCATTTATTCTTATTCTTTTCTTTCTCTTATTTACTTCATTTCTCTCTGGTATCTTGCTTCTATTTCTTATTTTACTGGAAAACAATGGCAATGGGATATTCGGTTTTCATATTTGAGCTCATTATGAGCTAAAAACTTTATGACTAGTATGGTAGTATGAACTTACAATTTGCTTTATCTTATTAATCTTCTTTTTGTTTTTAAGCTCCTTTTAGTATTTCAATTAAGTGTGCTTATTAAAGTTAAGTTATATTATTGATTGGCCATCTTTAGTAAGATACAAGTTAGATTAAGATATAAAAAGACTTGGTCTAATAGAATAGACTTGATTGATGCTTGAGTGTTTAAATCAAAAGTACATGAAATTGGAATTTTGTAGATCTAAGCACTTTGTGAGTAGACATATGAACTTGCCTCGCAACCTTTTGACTGGAACTTACTGAATCAATCTCTAACTTGGCTAAGCTTAGACATAAGTCAGAAATGTTAAATAATTGGTACTCTCATAAATGACAGTTTATTGTGCTTAAGAGCTAAGGTAGTACTATTAGATGTTATAGCAAAAGGAGCAAGATTAATGTAGATAAAATAAAGGATAAGAGAATTAACCATATTAGCCCTCTCACTCTCATTCGATATCTCACTTATATTTAGTAGCTTCTTGTATTGCAATTGTCATTCATTTCACTCCTTGTTTTTTTAATAAATTTTACTTTAATTCTAATTACCTCAAACAATCATTGTTGTTACTACTTTTTCTTGCTAATTAATTCTGTTTTGGCTCAACATATTGCATATTCACTTAGTTCCTATGGAGATCGACTTTGTACTTACTACTTTATTACTTGTTAGGTGATACATGCACTTGCATAGAGACACATTTCACACAACAAGTTTTTGGAGGCATTGTCGAGGACTAGATATAGAATATCTTAGCCAAGTAGAATATGATTTCTGAGTTTCTTTACTGAAATTTAATGCCCCTACTCTATTTTTAGGAAAGTAAAATTTATTATATATGCAGGCAACAACTATTTGACTTTATCTTTGACCTAGAAATTGACAGAATTTACTGATAGCTAAGAAGAGAGCAGAGATGTGTAGTTGATGTAGAAGAAATGGCTGCACAAGGTGAAGAAAGTTGTGCTAAATGAAAGGAATCAACAAGCTAATCAAGCAAACAGTGCCAATAATTTCATTGTAATGGCAGATGACAGGGAAAGATTCATTAGAGACTATGATACACTCCAGCCCCAAACCATGAATCCTGGTATAGTGAGATCTAAATACAAGCTGCTCAATTTGAATTGAAGCCAGTAAAGTTTCAAATGCTTCAGATAGTAAGGCAATTCAATGGCCTACCCTTTGAAGATCCTCTACACATGAGACTGTTCATGGAAGTGAGTGATGCTTTCAAAATTCCTAGAGCTATTAAAGATGCCTTAAGGATGAAGTTATTCCCCTATTATTTGAGAGATAGAGCTACAACATGGCTCAACTCACTGCCTCCAAATTCAATCAATAGTTGGAATGGCTTGGCTGAGAAGTTCTTGATGAAATATCCCTCCTACTAAAAATTCTAAGCTGAGAAATGAAATCGACTCTTTTCACCAATTAGAGGATGAATCATTGTATGAAGAATAAGAGAGATTTAGGGAGTTATTAAGGAAATGCCCACATCATGGCATCCCTCATTGTATGTAGATGAAAACATTCTATAATGGGCTCAACTCTTCAACAAGGTTGATGGTAGATGCCTCTGCCAATGGAGCTATTTTATCCAAGTCTTTTAATGAGGCTTATGATATTTTTGAGAGGATTGCTAGTAGCAACTACTAGTGCTCCACTACGAGAACCGCAACTATTACAGCAACTAAGAGAGTTGCAGGAGTCCATGAGTTGGATGTAATGAATGCCTTGACAGCCCAAGTTTCTTCCTTGACAAATGATCAAGAACCTGAGTGTGCATCTCCAGTAGTCTAGAACTAAAGCCAAAGAATGTACAAGAAGTTAATCAAGTGGCACAAGTTTCTCATGTTTACTGTGGGAAGGGCACTTATTTGAGAGTTATCCCGGGAACCAACATCTGTCAACTATGGTGGAAATTTCAACAGGAACACTAACAACAACCCTTATTCTAACATATATAACCCTAGATGGAGGCAACACCCAAATTTTGCATCAATGCTTTAAGGAAAGAAGCAAGCACTGAGCAAACCAATTCTTTGGAAACTCTTCTAAAGGAGCACATTGTGAAAAATGAAGCCTTAATACAAAGTCAAGCAGTATCATTGAGGAGCTTAGAGAATCAAGTGGGTCAATTAGCCCATGCACTCAACTTTAGACCTCAAGGCACATTACCAAGCAACACTGTAAAACCAAGAAGAGAAGGCAAAGAGCACTTTAAGGCAATTCACTTGAGAATTGGGAAGGTCACAGCCCAACATGAGGAAGAGAAAAAAGATAGACTTGAATGTAGAACCAAGGAAGTGATTTGAACAAGGATGGAGCAGAGCCAGCTACTTCATCATCTGCAGAGGTAGTGCCTAAGGTTGCATAGAAGCCTGTAGTAGAAGAAGAAAGGCCCTTACCTCCTTTCTCTCAGAGGCTTCAAAAAAGGAAAATGGATGGTCAATTCAACCAATTCTTGGACATTTTGAAGAAACTCCACATCAATATTCATCTAGTGGAAGTATTATAGTAAATGCCCAACTATGTGGAGTTTATGAAAGACATTCTCACCAAGAGAAGAAGGTTAAGAGAATTTGAGACCATAGCCCTAAATCAGGAGTGCAGTCTGGTCCTCCAGAACAAGATCCCTCCTAAACTGAAAGATCTAGGTAGTTTTACACTTCCATGTACAATAGGAAATACACATAGTAGAGCCTTGTCTGATCTAGGTGCTGGAATTAATCTTATGCCTTTATCAATATTTTGAAAATTTGGAATAGGTGAATTTAGACCTAGATCCTATCTGTATCCTGAGGGAAAGCTAGAAGATATGCTAGTAAAGATTGATAAATTCATTTTTCCAGCTGATTTCATCATACTTGATTATGAGGGTGATAAGGAAGTGCCCATAATTTTGGGGAGACCCTTCCTAGCCACTAGAAGGACTGTTATTGATGTACAAAAGGGAGAGTTAACCATGAGAGTGAATGACCAGGAGATAACTTTCAACATATTTAATGCTACAAAATATCCAGAGGAAGTAGAAGAGTGTGCTGCTGTAGCTGCACTAGATTCTACAGTGATGAAAAAGCTTTGTGTGAGTTGTAGCACTGATAACTTGTGAGAATCAAGCCTAAGGGATTTGGATGAGGGTAGCAATGAAGAAGAAGCTGATATTAGATGGGTGAATACACGATATAGTTTGGCAAGTAGATTGAATCCTTAGAGTTATTAGAAATAACTTTCAAGCGATTTTTTCCATCCATTGAAGCACCACCTTTGCTAGAGCTGAAGCCCCCTGCCAGCTCACTTGAAGTATGCATATTTTGGAGAAAACAACACTCTTCCCATCATAACTTCATCATACTTAAGCAGTGAGCATGAAAAGCTATTGCTAGAAGTTTTAGAGAAGTATAAGAGAGCCATTGGATGGTAAAGGTAGACATAAAGGGGATAAGTCCTTCCATTTGCACACATAATATTTTACATGAAAAAGGCTATAGTAAATCAATTGAGAAACAAAGGAGACTAAACCCCATCATGAAGGAGGTAGTCAAGAAAGAGATCATAAAATGGCTGTATGCAGGTAATATTTCAATTGTTGAACTTTGTCCGTGTGCAGTGGGGACACTACACAAGTTAATTTTGGGGGAGAGGGCCCTCTGCCCTGTCTTTGTTTTAGTGTCTAGTTTTTAGATTTTTGCTCTTAGTGTTTTATTTTTTTATTTAGGTCCTAAGGATGCATGCTTAATGTTTAAAAGATAGTAACACATATAAAATGTAGGAAAAAGAACTTAATGAAGTTTTCCCCTCAGATAATGCTACATTGAGTTGTAGTCAATTCCTCAAAACCTTTGCTCTCAGAGCTTGATTAGCTTTTTTTGGAGGTTTAGGTTGTTTTAAACTTAAGGGAGGCTTAAAGTTGAGACTTACCTTCTAAAACTTTAGGAAAATAGTAAGGAAATAAGGTCCTAGAGGCATTAATATTCAAGTTTGGGGGAAGGTACTTGTTGAGAAATTATGAATGTAATTATGCTGCTTCCATTGACTTAAAGAATAGCAACATGAAAAAGAAGAAAACAAAGAAAAAGAAGAAAAAAGTTAGAATGACTCGTTTGTTTTAGGCTATTGAGTAATCGGGTGTCTTCATCACCAATGTTACCATTCAGTTGAAAAGGTAGCTAGAGAGAAGTGCCTGCTATAGAAAAAGTTGAAATAAAAAAGTAAATCAGCCTTTACAAGAAAAAAGAGAAAAATAAAAATAAGTTAATGGATCAATAAATTGCAGTTCAATGCCCCATTGCCTTATGTGATTTATCGATGTAATTACTTCTCTGCTGCTAGTTGAATTTTTTTGTACTTGCTATTGTGATTGTTAGGTTAAGAGGAAAAGTCTAAGCTCTAAAGTTAAGTGTGAGATCCTTGTTTAAGGTTGCTTAGGCATTTTTTAGAGAGCTAACTCTAGTCTCTAGCACATCATCACTGTAGGGGATAGGCTTGTATTCTGTTGTGTTAAGCATGATAATCTGAAGGCCTTAAATTTCTGTTTTCCCTATGAGTCAGAACCTAGTTGGTGGTAGGTAGGAGTCTATTAGAATCTTTGCTTGGTTATTTTCTTGTCGTATTTGACATCACTCGAAGACGAGTAATGTTTAAAGTTTGGGGGTGTATTATTTCTAAGAAATTAGAGTTATCTTTTGATTTTTAAGCTTATTTCATTAAGAATTTAAGGGTGATGTATTAGTTTCTATCTTTATTTTTGCCATTTTCCTATTTTATTTCTCTTCTTAGGGGTCAAGCTATCTTTATAGCAATTTCGCTTTAAATGAGTAGATTGTGCACTAATTCATATTTTTTGTGTAGGGCTCTAAGGTAGGTAATCAACTGAGTAAATGCTACAGCTTGAGGAAGGTACATCGTTATAGCAGCAAGCATGCACACATGGCTAGGAGTTTTATCGTATAGTCTAGCTGGCGTATCAAAGTGAGAAAAAGGAGCTCATGCACTCAAAAATCAGTTAGTGTTGTTTCCTTCGAGTGGGCCATAGCCCTTATTGCTGTGCGGTAAGTGTCTTCCTTTATGGTTGAAGCCTTAATTTTGAGGTTCTATTATAGGAAGTACATCTTTTTTGGTAGGGAAACCAACACTTTGTAGCGAGAAAGGTGACAAGTTGCTGAAAAGAAATGAGAAAAGGACATAAAAAGGAAAGAGAGGATGCAAGGAAGAAGACAAGAAATAAGATATTCCCTTATTCTCTTCTATTTTCCCCTTGCCCTTCTCTTAATTAGTGTTATCTTCTTCTTTAAGCTTAAGTTTGTGTGCATTTCAATGGCTGTAACTTTACTCAAATCTGTTCCAAAGCTCATTATGAGATAAATTCTTTTAAGCTAGGATGGTTAATGAACCTTGGAGTTTTTAATCTTAATTAATGAAGTTCAAATTTTAAAGGTCTTAATAGAATTTTATTCAAGTGTTCTTATCATTTATTCTTTCTAATTGATTGGCCATCATTTGTGAGAAACCCATTAGATTGAATTCTAGAAAGGTTTAGTTCAATAGATCCAGCTTAAATAATACTTATTTACTCGATTCCTTAGCAATCTAGGTAATTAGTGGGTGATATAGGCATATATGACTGACATCGTAAACCTAGCAATGGATGAATTAGTGAATAATTTTAGACTCACTTCGGCTTAGGAATAAGTTAAGTTAGACTAAGATTTAAGGCTGCAAGGATGGAAATATATTCACATAAATGGGTCGAGGTTAATGCTATTGGGTAAACTATAGTAGTAGGGGTGTGCATGAGATGGGACGGGACTAATTTGTTTCGGTCCTATCCCGTTCGCTGTTAAGGACAAAAACTGGGTGGGACAGGATGAAATGAGACACGGTTCGGGATGGGATTGGATGAATTTGTTTAAAGTACAAAAAATTAATGGGTTAAAATATAAAAAAGTAGGGTTCAAAGTGATAAAAATTAAGGGTAAAAATGAAAAAAATAAGGGTCAAAATTACAAAATAAAAATTTTGGCCTCTTCATAACGAAATCGGGATAGGACAAGACAAGTCAGGACAAAAAAATCTATCCTGTGTCCCATGTAGTTCGAAACGGGACAAACAAAAGTTGTCCCTGTAAGACCCTATTATTTGGCCAACTTTAAGGTTGAAATGAAAACAATTTAATTTAGTCACACATGTTTTATGGGTTATAACCTTAGCTCATATATTTTTAATATAATGTGACATTATATTTTATATATATATAACACGTGACACATAAAAATTTTGATATTATAGAGGGGTCCCTTGTGAATTATAAATAGTAATGATTTAGGAAACACAATTTTAACTTTAGTGTTCCCACGCCTACTTCATGGTTCATGTTGCTTGTGCATTTTATATGTTATGTGTATTGTATTAGATTTTTACCATGCATAGGACATACCACTTTTGGTATTATTTGCATGACATTATTTGTTGAAGGGAAAAACAAATTTTATTAGGGTTTATTATATTAAAATTTAATTAGTCAAATAAAGGGAGAAAGAAGGAATTAGGGTTTTATTCTTCCCCCTTTCACCTTGTCTGGTCGGCCCCCTCTTCTCCCATTTAGAAGATGTTGATTACTTTTCTAAATTTAGAACATATTATGTTTGGTATAGGGTAAAATTTTTAAAAAATTTCTTGTCATGGGACGTGGTATATTCAGTTTTTTTCTCCTACCCCTCATTAATTCTCCCTCTCTCTTGTGCGACACTCTATCCCCCCCCCCGCATGAAAATATCTCCTCTTTTCCACCACTTAAGAACCCTAATTCCTCACCACTCAAGGGATAGGCTCTGGTCGGTGGTGGTTGTGGCCAATACTTAGATCGTGTTATTTCGGATCGTGCTAGCGGGTAATTCGTGTTATCCTCTTTTCAACATAAATTGTATCGTTTTTGTTTGGCGTGATTTTTAAAAAAAATATTCTGAATAAAAAATTGGTAAAAACATGTATTAAGGTTTATTTATGTTCCAAAAATTTGTTTTCGAGTAGGAAAACATTTATCATAAAATCATTTGATTGCTTTTCAAAACTGGAAATTTTCGGATTCACTTTACACTATGAAAATGAACGGACATTTCAGATTTGAACCTGATAATTTTAGGGTATATTCTTAACATACTCAAACACTTACTGTAGAAAAATTAGAGTAAAATTCGATCTCTGAGATTTGTTATAACTTTTGGAATTTTCTGTTTCGTACAGGGAAAATTGTTTGATCGATACTCATGTTTAGGGTTAATATTGTACAATAATTAAATCGGTTTAACCTAAAAAATTTACTATTCTTTATGAGAGAATTTATCACATGCTTGTAAATTTTCATAATTTTTGACGATTTTTTCATACTGAAACATATTTTTGAACATTACTGCTTTACTTGGAAAAAATAGTTTCTGTGACGATTTGTTTTCATGTTTTGATATCATAAACAACCTCATAATTTTACAAATTTAATTATATGAAACTATGATATAATAGAGAGGATCCAATAAGGATCTTAAAGTTTTTAGGAAACCCTAGGTTGTTTCACCGAATCTGCACTTTAGGGTTAGTTTCCGATTTTTTCAGACAATATCTTTCTAAGAAGTTTAGTATTACCTATTTCATGAGCTTAAAATTTGTAATATCTTTATCGGGAGATTCGGTAAGTAAAATCTTACATATATAACATGTGATTTCTTCTGTGTCTAAAAATCTTAGATTAAAACTCTAAATGTTCTTCGATTGTGTTGATTGTTGCTTTGTGATTTTATCGATGTCTTGTTGTTCTTATTTCTGTGATGATAATTTATTGTATGATTCTAAAATTTAGAAAATAAATGAGTTATAAGATAAGAAAAACTATAGCATGATCGTGTATCGTAAAACACTGTGTGCCATTAAAGTCACATACCCACAAACTATGTTTTGTTTGCCTTATATTTTGGGAAAGGACAATGTGTTACCTTGTCCTTTGGGAGAGGATCTGTGAATATGATCTGGTTAGTCTTGTGGGAAGGAATTATTACAACTGGTTCCACCTTCTTGAAGATGCAGAATGATACTCATGAGAAATGTCACTTGTACGTACCTTACAAGCTAACAAATCTTACCGATGGGTAATTCTGTTCTGATATGGTTGTGGTGGCGAGTGATCTCCGTAAGGAAAGATATGAATGATCTGAATGAATGATATGTTATGCACGTGAATTTCTACAAGAAAGAAAGATATGAATGATCTGAATGAATGATATGTTATGCACGTGAATTTCTATAAGAAAGAAAGATATGAATGATATGAATGAATGATATGTTATGTATGTACGGTTTTACTTACTGAGTACATTTTTATACTCACTCCATTTTATTCTAAAATTTTTAGATGAGGAGGATGGTTTTGTATCGGATGAGATCTAGAGTCTTTGGCGTGGGACTAAAGTCAAAATTATTCTTTTTGAGAAGCATCTTAAGTTTTATTTTGTTTTGTTAAATTCTCCATTGCTTTTATTATTTTTCGTTAGACAATTGATGTCGTATTTTATTTCTGTTAAAAGGTATTTTGAAATCATTCAAAATAAATAAGACTATGTTTGAGTATTAATTTTACTCTTGATTAGTTTTCTTAAAAAAATTTGACCTAGCTTCCGTGAGATTTTTTTGCATTAAATATAAAGGAAAATTTAGATGAATTTTTAGGTTGTTACAGTCCTGTCTCGTCCCTAGAAGATTAAAAATCCTATCACGTCTTGCTTGGTTCAGGATAGTTTCTCGGGATGGACTAGTATTTCAATATGGCTGCACACCCCTATATAGTAGTTTGAACAGATTTAGTTTGAGGTTGTCAACAAAAAGGGGATTTACTAATTCTAGCTCATTTAGTCATTTTTACACAACTCTTGCTCTGTTTGTCTTACCTCAAAGTAGTATTACTCTGATTTTACTTTGGATTATCTTAAACATCCAAATCCTTATTGTTCTATCGTTTAAGTTAGGTTTATGTACTAATTTGATTAGCTAATTTATTTTTCATCAATCCCTTTGAGAATGATACTCACTTATCACTTTTATTTGTTAGCGACATGTGCACTTTCGTACATATCCACACAACAACAACTTTTTGCAGGATTCTTTTAATCTATGCTTGACAATTCAACCTTCTCACTGATTTGAGGGTGTTGTAGCAATCTTATGCTTCACTCCATATTTACTCAAATCCCTTCAATGAGCTTGTTACAGAAGTGAGTGCCTTCATCACTGTTGATTACTCTAGGTGTGTCAAACCTTGCAAAAATGTTGTTTTGTAGAAATTTGACAACCATCCTGAATCATTTGTTGGTAATTTAATACCCACTTAGAGACATAGTTTACTATAACCAGGATGTATAAGTTTCCAAATGATGGTGGGAATTGTCTATTCCTCATGCATCAAACAATTGAACCTCTAGAATGTTGTTCAGGGGGATTTCTTCCCTTTTTTGAAATACTCCCTACCCTATGACATTTATCACAGCACTTATCCATATCATGAGCTCCTTTAAAAATCGAAGGCCAAATCTAACATGATTGCAAGACCTTTTTTAGCTGTTCTCAAACCTCTAAAATGTCATTTATAAGGGGAAGATTTGAATTGTTGTAAAATTCTTTGCATATCCTTCATGGAAGCTGTCCTTCGTCATGACCATAGTCACAAGTTGTGCAGACTCGGAGAAAAAAAGTTCAAAGTAAGCACATTATAATTATAAAAATGAAGTTAGACTAAGAAAAGATGAAGAGACTTACATGGTTGAATGAGCAACAAATTCCTTGGCAAGCTCCTCAATAGACTTATATTTCACTAAAGCTTGGTCATAAGGGGTGAGGACCCACTTGGCCACATCGATGGCCAAGGCTGTTGGATCAGATTTTAAAAAGTTGAGGAAAAATCATTGAACCACGAACAGTTCGTGGGTGAAATATCAAAATTTTTTACATAAACCAATTTAGTCATATTCAATGATACATTTCATCGAGTACCTGACCTGGTTAATTTACTCACACAGCCAACAAGTTAATTTGTAATCTAACCATGAATTTTCATATCTGTGAATCACGCAGCTCCAACATAGTTGAATCACAATTCCAACAGTCGAGGTATTGTCTGGAAATTCAAACTCACTCCTTTGGTGTATCAAAGATTGTAACTAACTAGGTCAAGTTTCGTATTCATCTCAGGATTAAGGTAATTATGAAAATACCCTTAAAGTGTAACAACTAGATTTTAAGTTCCACAACATGTATAGATCAACCGTTAGAGTCTTCACTCCCATGTCTTAAGACCGGCATCCTTTGGTTCAACCTAATAGTCGTAACTGGACTCGATTGCCTAGTCGATCCTAAGACTGTGAATAACATTTTGAACTATTTCAAAAGAGTTCGTCTGGAAGTCCCATTAGTCTTTACTCTTCTTAGATTGACAATATTTTCAGGACTTGAGTAAACTATAAACACACTTTAATTAATAGAAAAACTTTCATTCATTCATTAAATTCAGTAATACAAAATGTCTGAGAAATAACTAAGTACTCATAAATAGTAATTACACCCTACTTTATGGACATAATTCCCAGAAACTTCACTTTGACTAAAGTAGGCGTGTATAATCTTGTATCCTCACTCCCTCCAGATAACCATCAAAGACTTTACTGCTTAAAGTCTTCTTGAATAGATCTGCTAGGTTGTTGGCTGCTGACAGGTGTGTTACTACAACATCTCCAAGCTGAACAATTTCTCTAATCAGGTAATACTTACGCTCTATGTGCTTGGATATTTTGTGACTCATTGGTTCCTTAGCAACTTCACAAGCTACAAAATATTCAGCTTCACTGGTAGAATAAGCAATGCAATATTTCTTGATACTTCTCCATATAACTGCTCCACCGTTCAGGATGAACACCGATCCTGAAGTGGACCTCCTAGAATCCTTGTCTGCTTGAAGGTCAGAATCAGCATAGTTGTCATATTCAGGTCAGTACTTGAATACACAAGCATGTAGTTCCTTGTTCTCCTAAGATACTTAAGGATATGTTTGGCGGCATTCCAATGCTCGATTCTAGGATTAGATTGTAAATGACTCACAACGACCACGCTATCGCAAATGTATGGCCTAGTGCATAGCATTGCATACATGAGACTTCCTATGGCTGAGGCATAAGGAATCTTTCTCTTTTCTTCCTCTTCTTGAGGAGTCTTGGGAGACTGCTCGTTGGAGAGGCTGACTCCATGCCTGAAAGGAAGATATCCCTTCTTGGAGTCATGCATACTGAAGTGATCCATCACCTTATCAATATAAGATGCTTGAGACAATGCCAATTATCTGTTCTTTCAATCTCGAAAGATCTGAATACCTAGGACAAAGGCAGCTTCTCCAAGATCCTTCACATCAAATTACTTTGCAAACCAAATCTTGACATCATATAATTCTCCTACATCATTCCCAATAAGTAGAATATCATCTACGTACAAGACTAGAAAAACCACTTTCCCTTCGTGTTTCAGCTTATACACACAGGGTTCATCCGCTAACTGTTCAAAACCAAAGTTCTTGACAATTTTGTCGAATCTAATATTCCACGATCGGGATGGTTGCTTAAGTCCATAAATAGACTTCAGTAGTTCATAAGCCTTGCCCGCTTGGCCTTTCTCCATGAACCCGTCTGGCTGAGCCATATAAATACGCTCTTCAAGATTGCCATTCAGAAAAGCAGTATTGACATCTATGTACCAGATTTCATAATCGAGGGCAACAGCAATGAACATGAAGGTTCAGATGGATTTAAGCATGGCTACCGGTGAGAAGGTATCTTCATACTCTATACCTTCCTTTTGGGTATAGCCCTTAGCTAAAAGTCTAGCTTTGAATGTCTCCACATTCCCATTTAGACCTCTCTTTTCCTTATAGATCCATTTATAACCTACAGATTTTACCCCTTCAGGAGGATCTATAAGTTTCCTGACTGCATTCGAGTACATCGAATGTACCTCAATGTTCATGGCTTCTTGCCAAAGGTTTGCTTCAGGACCAGCCATGGCTTGCGAGTAGGAGACAAGTTCATCATGATCTTTTTCTAAGACTTCTATTAAGGCATCTCTATAAGACATGTACCGGCCAGGCTGTCTCACAACCGTCCCACTACGTCAAGGCTTCATAGGCTCTCACCACAGCTGTGGTTCTTCCATTATTGAATCAGAAATAGTTCCTGATTAGGGAGTCGGTGTCCTCCAGCTCAATAATTCCTCTAGCACAAGAATGCTTCTCGGCTTCACATTTATTATATAGTCTTCTTTAAGAAAACGTGCATTCATGCTTACGAATGTTTTCTTGTTAGTCGGACTACAAAAGACATACTCCTTCATTCCTTTGGGATATCCTACAAACATGCATAATTCTAATCGACTGGCTAACTTGCCTGTCTTCTATTTCAGAACATGTGCTGGGCACCCCTATATTCTAAAGTGGTTAACAGACGACATTCGTCCATTCCATCTTTCATATGATGTGCTAGGCACCGTCTTTAACAGAACTTGGTTCAGAATGTATACTGCTATTTTCAAGGCATATCCCCAGAACGAATCTAGGAGGGATGAGTAACTCATCATGAATCTAACCATATCCATCAGAGTTCGATTCCTTCTCTCTAATACACCATTATGTTCTAGAGTGTCAGGTACTGTAAGCTGAGAAACAATACCTTCTTCCTTAAGAGTACTCTCCACCACCGATCAGATCATAGTGTTTTGATTTCTTTCTCTAATTGCTTCTCAACCATAGCCTTGTACTCTTTGAACTTTTCAAAGGTTTCAGACTTTTGCTGCATTAGATAAACATGTCCAAAAAATGCGTAGTCATCAGTGAAGGTTACAAAGTATTCATAATCTCCTCTTGCTTGGATATTCAATGGCCCACATATGTACGAGTTCGAGGAATTGAGTGGCTTTTTCACCCTTCACTGAAAAGGGTATCTTGGTCATTTTACTTTCTATACATGATTCACAAGTGGGTAGTGATCCCACACTTAATGTTTACAATGGACCATCATTTGCAAGTCTTTTAATCCTGTCCAGACTAATGTGGCCTAAACGTAAGTGCCACAAATATGTTAGATCGGTTGAGTCAGACTTCAACCTTTTACTATCCCTTTGTAAATCAGTATTTACTTCAGTGTCACATATCATTGGAACTATTAGTTTTACGTAAAACAATTTATTTATCAATGTTCAGTAGTAATCAAGTACTCATTCGTAAATATACCAATATCTTTATCAATGAAATTCAAATTAAATCCTTGCTTAATTAAACTAGCTACTGAAATAAGGTTCTTCCAAAAAACTGGGATATAATAAACATCACGTAAAGACAAAACTGTTATCAAATGATAATTTAATAGTTCCCATAGATACGGCCGATACTACTGCTCCATTTCCCCAACGAAAGCTGAACTCACCCACGTCAAGCCTTCTGATTTCCCTGAACCCCTATAGGTAACAACAAAGATGGTTAGTGGCTACAGAGTGTACAATCCATGAAAAAGTAGAGTCAACCACATAACAGGCCTCAGTAACAAGTACTATACCTTTATATCTTAACTCCTTGAGATAGTCTGGGTAGTTGCGTTTTCAATGGCTAGTGGGTCCATAATGATGACAATTGTCTTTCCACTTGTCCAATTTTGCAGTACCCTTACCTTTTCAACTTTTGAATTCAAACTAAATATATTATTTGTGAAATAACAGATAAGTTAATTGATAGGGATAATCAGATATATTAATTTTAAATTAACTGATATCTAGATATTTATCTGATTAAATAAATATTTAATTCGTAGTAATTATCACGTGTCAATCAGTGATTAAAATAAATATTTAATTCGTAGTAATAGCATATATGCCTATACTACTCATTAAATACTTAGATCTACCGAATTTAACTACCTAAGTATCTTTCAAGCTATTTTCATTAAATCATACATTTCTAGTATTTATTCTAACTTACATTTTACTAAAGATGGCTAGTCAATAAGAAAATTTGAACATTAAGCACCCTTGAATGAAATGAAAACAAGAAATAAGCAACAAAAACTTCATTAACCAGAAACAGTAACTTCAAGTTTCATTACCCATACTTATTTAAACATTTTATCTCATAATAAGCTTTTGAGTAGATTTAAATACAACCGTTTCCATAGTTATCTCGCAGAAAATGAGCAAAGAACCAAAAATATAGTAAGTAAATAAGGCTAAGAAAGAAGAAGTGCAGAAGGGAATATAAACAAATATCCTCTTCTTTGTCTCCTTCCTCACTATCTTCCTTCCTTTTTTGTCATTCTTCTTGCATCCTTGCTCTGCCAAATGTCTCCTTATTCTGGGTAAAAGTGTCGGCTCCTTCTTCAATCGGATGTACTTTACATTTAAAGTGCCTTATAATTAGGGCTTCATTCTTCTAGCAACAACACGTGTCAAGCCTACCATGCGAGAACCATGAAAAAGGCGCAAATGCCAAGTGGATAACTAAATCTGAGCGCACGAGCATCTTTTCTCTTTTTAGCGTCAATTGGACTACACGAAAAAATCTTATAACAAGTGCACACAAGTACTACTATAGTAGCAACAAAATCAGCTACAACACTTCTGCAACCACCAAGCTCCTAAGGCTACCTGGACAAAAGCACGATTTTATGAGCAAAATTGCTCAAAAGCCATTAAGAAATCTAGCGAGGCGCAAAACCAAACGAAAAGCTAAACTAAAAAGAAATGACACAAATTAAGCAAAAAACTATTACAACTCTCTAAGATAAGCAATACTTAAGACTTAGAAATACAAGGATAATCTAAAATCTTAGAGTTATCACACCCTCAAACTTAAAGCATTACTCGTCCTCGAATGATAATACCCAACATAAAAGACTCACTAAAAAAATCTTAGAGACTACCACCCCCAAACTTATCCAATTCTACTTTTTGATGCCAGCTAGAAATCTAAGCCCATTAACCAACCTGCTAACACCTTAATGTACAAATGAACAAAGCAGCTTAGTTATCATTCTCAAACTTACTAAATTGTGATGTTATCCTAATTCTCTTCAGTGTGTGTGTGAGCTAGAAGCTAGAGTTTCTCATTCAGATTTCTTAAGATACTTTAAACCAGGATCCTAAACTTAACTTATGTACTTTATCCAGGCAACCAATCTCAACAGCAAACAACACATGACAAGAAGATTACAAAACAAAAAGGACAAGCAATTACATGAACAACACAAGGGAATCATAAACACTAAGCTACAATCTTTTTATTATATTGGCTTCTCTTTTTTTTCTCTCTTATGTTATATTGTCTTTTTACGTGAATAGTCAACACTTATGGTGAAGATGCCCTGTTACTCAACAATAAAATAAGCAAGGTTTCTATCTCTTTTTTTAATTTGCTATTTCTTTTTCCATTGCTACAACAAGCTTAAATTTATGACTGCCTTTTTACACGAATAGTCAACACTTTTGGTGAAGATACCTAGTTTCTCAACAACCTAAGACAATAGCTTTTCTAACCTCTTTTTATTCATGAAAATTTTCTTTGAAGCCAACAATGCAACAAGGATGAATAGCTACAATACTGCTTTCTAGATGTTCTAGGAACCCAAAAAGTGTATTAATCCTAACTCAGATATAAAATATCCTAAACTTCCCAAAAATTGCTAACTCAACTTCTTGGTGCAAAGGGAAAGGGAACTACTCTAAACGATAATAATATGAGAATAACTAACATTTTATCAGTCTTTATTTCCTTAACTTTTTAGATTATTAAATTAAAAACTCACAAAAGGAAAACAGAACTACCTTCCAAAAAGAATGGACAAACACGAAAAGAAACTTTCAAAGATAATTATAAAGAAATGGGCATAGGCCCTCTCCCCCTAACTCAACACTTGCAGTGTCCCCACTGTAATAGCAAAATGATAACCATAAACTAGAAACATAAATTTTCAATGCTGAAACAATAAGTAGAAACCATAATCAACTCTCACTGCTTGGATACTACTGCATGATGCTCCAGCAGTCCAACAACCCTCACTCCTTGGAGGAGCTCCTCAGCCCACCTCTCCCCTTAGAGGCATCTTTAAGATCTGAAAGCTTTTTCTTTACTGATTGTATTTCTACTTGAAGTTTATCCTCTAGAGTCTGCTCTTTTTTAGTTGCTTTAATCTTTTTTAGCACTTGCACTAGAGCAAGTTGTTGTTCCTTCCTTCTTCTTGTCAACTGATTCCCTTTAGACTTGGCAGTCCTTGGGGAATCTTCTTCTTTCTCAGGATGCGTGCTTCTTCTCTAGACTCGGGGTTAACAATCTTATTTTCCCCTTGTCCGTCTGCTTCTTAGGTGATCACTTTAGTCGTGCTGTCGGTAATACTTCTTCCTTAATCTCTTCAACTTCTTCTTCATGGTTCTCCTATTCGTCATCCCCACTCTCTTCTTTTTCCTCTTCACCTTCATCTTGATCTTCCTAAATTTCATCATCTTCTTCCTCCTCCCCAACTTCTGCTTCAACTTTTTCCTCTCCTTCTATCTCTTCCTCATTCTTAGGGGCTAAAACCTCTTGGCCAAACTACTCTTTCTCTGCCTCTACTTTCTTCCCTTCTTCAGCTTT
This sequence comes from Datisca glomerata, assembly GCA_003255025.1. NCBI lineage: Eukaryota > Viridiplantae > Streptophyta > Magnoliopsida > Cucurbitales > Datiscaceae > Datisca > Datisca glomerata. The sequence goes on along the minus strand of QANY01007151.1, from coordinate 1,229,947 downwards.
CCCATGGTGAAGAATGACCTTTTGAAAAAGAGGCAACGACCAAGTGGACTTAGTAAAATTTTTCTGAAGGATCTTTTGCAGTGAACGGTCTGTTTCTTAAGCATATTCCTAATATGATCTAGTTTGGTGCTCTAGCTGCTGCAACAGTTTCTAGGCCTTTTCTTGCAGGGCTTCTTGCTGGACAATCTTGTCATTTAGAATCACCAACATTAGATTAATGTCAGTGGCATCCACATTCTTTTGTTTACTTGACTGCTTGGAGGATGATTGCTCCTCTATGATCACTGGATCCTTACCCTTCTCTATAGTAAATCTTTCTATAGTAGTGAGAGTAATAGCACCATGATTTATTAACTTTTTCTCAGAACTCATGTAAGGGACCACATTAACGAAACACAATTTAGTTATCAAACAAGGAAAGAATAAACAACCAATCTTCTTGCTAGCACAAATTCCTATTTCCTTAAAGATGATGCGACCAACGTCAATAGACTTACAAGATAACAAAGCATTCAATAAAAGTAACCGTTCCTATGTAATTGTTTGAATGTGAGTAGTGGGCATGATGGAAGTACAAATGAAATGGTACCAAAATTTAGCCCTAGGTTTTAGTGCTAACCTAAGACAAGTTCTACTTCCCTCAGCAGATACGCTATGCCACTTAGTGCTAGAAATAGTCAACCCTTTCAAAATTGCATTTAGCTTAGCCTCAGTTATTTCTTCTATTAAAACATCATACTCATCGTCTACATTATCTAGTTAAAAAAATTTCTTACCTAAGTAGTAAAGCGACGAGTGTACCTCTTTTTGAAATAGCAATTTGCCTAGGATTTAGAAGTGTAGCGTAAAATTCCTTTACCAGGGGAAAAATAATGGTTTCAAAATGCACACATAACCTTTCCCAGCCTCTTTGTCTGATGATCGCTACAATGTCGTTCAGAAGGCAAAGAGAGGGAATGACGAATTGAGCTCTATCATAAAGCCCTTTTCTTTATGAAATTTCTTCATGTGAATCTCCTCTTCATACCTCTTTTCAGCTTCTTCATTGATATAATTTTCTATGGTCATGAACTTTTTAGGCTGGCCTTTTGCTGTCAATTTGTTCATTTGCTTCTACCATTGCGAAATGAAGATAGATTTTGGTGAGAAACATAATGGAAATTTAGAGTTCTTAGGACAAATAGAGCTTCACAAGAAAGTTATCGAGGCAAAAGGGTTTTGAATTTGAAAAGGTTCCGTGTGGGAAGTGGCAAAGGGCTTTCGAATTTAAAGCATGCGAAACCTCTTCCTGCTGCCTCACGTGTTGTCCTCCACTGCTGAATCAACCAAAATTTTCAAATCGAAGGTATTTTGTGGGACAATTTATAATTTCATGAAATTTCAATGATTCGCTGATTTTAGCGTGAATGTTGGAGAGTATTTTGGCTGAGCTGACACTATCTTGCTGAGCTGACACTATCTTGCTATAGCTTTCCTGATTAAGCGCGATAGCAATTAGCAACCAAGGATGCTTCTTTCCACTTTCTAGCTGTCCTCTCGGTGGACCCATCCTGTTATACCTTTGCTAAGATATTGAAATTCAATGGAGATATTTCATGAAGATATTTTATTAAATGAGGGATATTCTCCAATCATGATGGGAATAAAGGAGATAAATGAGAGATGTTCATGTTCACAGTGAGAAATTCTAGCCTAATTTAAACAAAGACAAATAATAGTAAAATAAAATTTACTAAAATGAAATAAAAACTTCATAGGTTGCCTCCTATAAACACTTGTTTTTAAGTCTTCAGCCTGACTTGGGCTTGCCCTTCGTGGATCACTAAGTTGGGTTGAGGTCTTTATTTTATCAACCTTATTGCCCCAATAGCACTTCACCCTCTACCCATTGACTTTAAGCTCTCTCCAAAACTTTTCATCCAACAGGTCCACGACTCGATAAGGATAAACTTTGATCAATTTAAACGGCCTATACCATCTTGATTCTAACTTTCCAGGAAATAATTTAAGTCTTTAGTTGAATAAAAGAACTTGGGCTCCTGGTTTCAATTCTGGATCCACAATCCTTTTGTCATGCCACTTCTTGGTCTTTTCTTTCTAAAGCCTTGCACTCTCATATGAATGTAGCTTAAATTCATCTAGTTCATTCAATTGCAAGGCTCTATTCTCTCCTACTTCTTGTAGGTCCAAATTCAGCTTCTTAAGAGCCCAAAAAGCGTTGTGTTGTAGCTCTAATGGTAAATGACATTCTTTTCCAAAGGATAACCTATAAGGGACATTCCCAAATGAGTCTTCAAGGTAGTTTTATAATCCCATAATGGATCATCAAGTCTTATTGATCAATCTTTTGTGCTAGGGTTTACAAACGTTTTCCAATATCCTCTTTATTTCTCTATTAGATAACTTCTTGCTCACTTGTTTGCGGGTGGTATGTTATAGCAACCTTGTGCTTCACCCCATTTTTAACGAAGAGTCCTTCCAATAGTCGGTCGTAATAATGCATACTTTCATCACTTATTATGGCTATAGGAGTCCCAAATCTTGTGAAAATGTTCTTCTAGATGAATTTTACTATCGCCTTTACATTGTTTGTTGTTAATGTTGTAGCTTCAACCCACTTTGAAACATAATCCACAGCCACTAGTATGTACAGGTTCCCAAATGAAGGTGGGAAGGGCCTCATGAAGTCTATCCTCCCATACATCAAAGAGTTCAACATTCAGGATGTTACTGAGTGGCATTTCTATCTTTGGGTTATGTTCTCAGCCCTTTGACATTTATCACACTTCTTTGTTATCACATGTGCATCTTTAAAAATGGAAGGCCAAAAATAGCCAAATTGAAACAATTTGGCAGCTGTCATCAATCCTCCAAAATTCCCTCCATAGGGTGAAGAGTGGCATTGTTGCAATATCCTTGGGAATTCTTCTTATAGGACACATTTTAAAAGTTTCATCACGCCCATGCTTGTAGAGATAAGGGTCATCCTAATATGAAGCCTTGATTTGTTGAAAGAATTTTTTCAATTGTTGGGAATTGAGCTTAGGGGGTAGCACTACTCTTGCTAAGTAATTCACTAAGTCAGCATACCAACGGGCTTCTACTTTTGAGATTGTCATGAACTGTTCATCTGGAAAGGTTTCTACAATAGCTAGATCTACTAGCATTGTTCCCTACTTTCAATCTTGACAAATGGTCTGCCACTTGATTTTCTATGCCTTTCTTGTTCTTGATCTCCATGTCAAATTTTTGAATCAACTAGATCCACCTGATGAACCTAGGCTTTGCATCTCTTTTAGAAATCAAATACTTATGAATCAGCGTAAACAGTTACTTTAGTGCCCATAAGATATGCTCTAAATTTATCAAAATTAAAAACAACAGCTAACAACTCCTTCTCAGTGGTCGTGTAATTCAACCGTGCAACAGTTAGTGTCCTAATAGCATAGTAGATAGAGTAATTTTTTTTTACCTTTTCTCCACCCCAAGACTGCTCCAATTGCATTAGTTCAAATGGTAACTCCCATTTTTTAGTTTAATAAAAGCATTTCTACAATGATAGGTGTTGAGACTAAAGTTTTTTTAGTTCAATAAAAGAATTTCTACATTCATCTTCAAAAGCCCTTTTGTTTTCTAGTAGCATGCTTAAAAGTTTTAATATTTTTGAAAAAATCTTTAATAAACCTTCTATAAAATCCAGCATGTCCAATAAAACTTCTAATGCCTTTCATTGTGGGGGGGGGGGGCAGGGAGTTTTCAATGACTTCTATCTTTGCTCCATCTACTTCAATTCATTTCACAGACCCACTATATATGTCCTAAAACTATCCCTTCTTGCACCACAAAATGACATTTCTCCCAATTCAAGACCGAATTAGTTTCTTCAAATCTTTCTAAGAATTTTTCAAGATTAGACAAACATTTCAATTATGATTCACCAAGTCATCCATAAATACCTCAAGTGTTTGCTCCACCATGTCTATGAATATTGTCATCATGCATCCCTAAAATGTTGTTGGAGCATTGCATAACTCAAAAGGCATCCTTCTGAAAGAAAAGGTTCCATAAGGGCAGGTGAAAGTGGTCTTCTCTTGATCCTCTAGTGCTATAGTTCTTTGGATGTAGCCTGAGTAGCCATCCAAAAAATAGTACTATTCTTTTCGAGCAAGCCTGTCTAACATTCGGTCAATAAAGGGAAAAGGGAAATGATCCTTTTGGGTAGCTTTGTTCAGCTTCCTATAGTCCATGCATACCCTCTAGCTACTTACGGTTCTTGTAGGGATCAATTCATTGTTCTCATTGGTTATAACAGTTACTCCTCCCCTTTTAGGAACACGTTGTATATGGCTAACCCATACAGTATCAGAAATGGGATAAATTATTTCAGCATCAAGAAATTTAATTGTCTCTTTCTTGACAACCTCTTTCATGATTAGATTCATCTTTCTTGGCTGCTCTATGGAATTTCCACTCCCCTCTTCCAATAATATCACATGAATGCGCAAATAGAAGGGCTTATCCTCTTGATGTCAGCCATTTACCAGCCAATTGCTCTTTTATACCTTTCCAAGCCTTCCAACAATAACTTCTCATTTTCATTGCTTAGGGAAGAAGAAATATAATGGGTAGAGTATTATTCTCACTTACATAATCATATTTCAAATTGGCAGGAGGAGGTTTAACTCAAGCAAAGGTGGTGCTTCAATAGAAGGCAATGTCGGCTTGAGTGTCCTTTTAGATGACTGGATTCAATTTGTTTTCCAAATCTAGGAGTACTTTGATTTGCATTCATCCAAGTGACTGCTATTTCCTCTTCATCACTGCTATCTTCTTCCAGAATTTTTAAAGTTGACTCTGATTGTGTTGCCTTTCTACAACATATACACATATTCTCCATAACTATGGAGTCCATCACAGAATTAGCTGCACATTCTTCTATTTCTTCAACAGGGTACCTCATTGCATTAAAAACATTGAAGGTTATCTACTGATCATTAAACCTCATGGTAAGCTCTCCTTTTTGTACAACAATTATTGTCCTTCCTGTGATGGACTAGAAAGCTAAGAAGGGTATTCCCCGTATAGTAGGTACTTATCTGTCTGCCTCATAGTCCAAAATGATAAAATCTACTAGAAATATGAATTTATCCACTTGTACTAGAACATCCTCTATCTTACCTTCAAGATAAACATAAGACTTATTAGCTAGCTGTAAAATAATGGTTGTTGGCTTGGCTTTCCTAGTCCTAGCTGTCTAAATATGGACAAGGGCATAAGATTAATACTAGCTCCCAAGTCACATAATTTGGCATCTGCTCTAAATCTTCTACTAGATGTATGTTTTATATGCACCTGCTTCAACATGTCAAGAAATCTAGTGAATTGACCATCTAGTTTCTTCTTTTGTAGACTTTGAGGAAATGGAGGCAAATCCCTCTCTATGTCTTCCACTCTCTGTTCTGTAGGCTTAGATGCTATACTAGGTTGTTCAACTACATCTTTGCTCTTGCTTACTACCATAGTTCTCTTTTCAGACTTCTATTATGTTCCATCAGTTGGTTGGGTTGCAACCTTTCCACTTCTCAAGTGTATTGCCTTAGTGTTCATTTCCTTCCCTTATAGGATTTTCAATATTGCAAGGCAAATCACCTTGAGGTCTAGTATTCAATGCATTGGCTAATTGCCCAACTTGATTTTCTAGATTTCTTAGAGATACTACTTGATTATGAATCATTGTAGATTGGTTTTGAATTACAGATTCATTCTTGGGTATGTATTCTTTTAGGAGATTCTTTAATGCACCAGGTTGTTCATTTGCTACTTGTTTATGCCCTTATGCTTGGTGTGCAAAACCAAGAGGATAGGGTGGTCAATTTTGTGAGTTTGAAGGTCTTGCATTGTGGTTACTCCTAGAAAAATTAGGATGTTGCCTCCAACCAAGATTGTAAGTGTTAGAGCAGGGGTGGTTGTGCTTTCTGTTAAAATTCCCTACATAATTCACATATGATGGATTCCTTAGGCAGCTTTCAAATAAATGTTGTTCACCACAACAAACACAAGATACCTCCACTACGTGATTCACAAGTTGCTCCATGCCTTGATTCTGATTCTAATTTGATGTAGGGGTCATACTTAGAGTTTTGAACATGTTTGTCAAAGAAGACACTTGAGTATGACATTATTGCTATTATTAGATTGATTGCCATTTGATTCCTGTTCTCATTTAAAACCACTTCATCTTTATAAGTAGCCATCTCACTCACAACAGCCAGTCCTCTATGTTCCCTTCTTAATTGTCTTAGAGTTCTATCAATTTCTAGGTCAAAATTGAATTTGGGTAGTCACTGTTCTGTGTATAAAATGAGTCCCAAATTCCTGAAACAGAGCAGTAGCAACTTGAACAATGTAGCTCATAAATTAAATTCAAGTTGATTTAAATAATGAAATTTCTTCTTCAATCCCCAACAACGGTGCCGAAAACTTATTGTGTGTGATATATACGCAAGTGCATGTGTCATTAACAAGAAATAAAGTGATAAGTGAGTGTTGGTCTCCAAAAGGACTAGTGAGAAATTAAGTACTTAAACAAAAAAAATTGAATCTAATTGAAAAACAAAGTTACCATAGGGGTTGATTTCAACTAACTAAAAGTTAAAGTTGAAATGATAATGCTAAATAGGCTGAGAGTGACACTTGCATGATATAACATTCAAGTTTAGTAACATTAGTGTATTCAATGATGAAGAAAGCTAACATGGTCAAATCTCTCATCCATTGATATTCCTAGTTAAATTTATTTGTGTTGCTAAAGCATCCTAATATCATTAACCCTAGCTCATTAGCAAATTAGATTTCCATCCTTATGATCTTTAACTCTAAGCTTAATTAACTTACTCCTAAACCTAATTCAGATTAGAGTTGTCTCTAATTAGTTCCAGCCGATTGGTTTACAAGGTGAGCACATATACCTATACTACTCACTAATTACTTAGATCTACAGGATTTACGTATCCAAGTATCATTCAAGTTATTTCCATTAAATCAAACCTTTCAAGTATTTAATATAACTTGAATTTTACTAAAGATGGCCTGTCAATCATAAAAATTGAACATTAAGAACCCCTAAGTGAAATGCTAACAATAAATTAGCAGCAAAAACTTAATTAATCAATAAAAAGTTTTAGTTAATAATGATCTTTTGAACAGATTCACATACAACCATTTTCTTAGTTACCTCGCAGAAAATGTCCTAAGATCCAGATCTACAGTAACTAAATAAGGATAAGAAAGAAGAAAGAGAGAAGGGAATAAACAAATAACCTCTTCTTTGCCTTCATCCTTGCTGCCTTGCTTCCTTTTCGGTCCTTCTTCTTCCGTCCGTGCTCTGCAAAACACCTCCTTATTCTAAGAAAGAGTGTCGACTCCTTCTTCAATTGGATTACTTTCTATTTAAAGAGCCTTGGAATTATGGCTTGATTCTTCTAGCAGCAACACGTGTCGAGCAGCTACCATGGCGGGAACCATTAAAAAGGCACTGATTTCAGGTGGATAACTAACTCTAAGCGCACGAGAAACTTCTCTCTTTTTAGTGCTAGCTGGACTACACGAAAAATTATTCTCCCAATTGACACTAGCATTGCTATAACAGCAACATAATCAGCTACAACACTTCTCCAGCCACCAAGTTCCTGAGGCTACTTGCATAGAAGTATGATTTTATGCAAAAAAACTACTTAAAGGCCATTAAGAAAGCTAACGAGCTAGTAAAACCAAACCAAAAGCGAAATTAAAAAGAAATGACACAAATTAAGCAAAAAACTGTTACAACTCTCTAAGATAAGTAATACATAAGACTTAGAAATTTAACGATATCTCTAAAATCTTAGTCATCAACGCCTGTTTCCTTTTACTAATGTAGGAGCATGAAACTTCTCAATAAATTTAATCATGGCTCTGTCCACTTCAATTCCTTTCGTTGGGACTCCATGGCCTAAGAAAATACCTTCTTGAATCATAAATTGGAATTTTCCCATTTCAAGAGCAGATTAGTCTGTTCACACCTTTCAAGTAATCTTTTCCAGTTGGCTAAGCAATGTGTGTATGATTCTCTAAAAATAGAGAAATCATCTATGAATACCTCTAAAGTTTGCTCTACCATATCTATAAAGATGGCCATCATGTACCTCTAAAAATTTGTTGGGGCATTATAATCCAAAAGGCATCTACCTGAAAGCAAAGGTGCCATATGGGCATGGAAATGATATTTTTTCTTGGCCTTCAGGTGCTATAGTAATTTGATTGTAGCCTGAATATCCATCTAGGAATTAGTAGTACTCCTTTCTAGCTAATCCGTCCAACATCTGATCAATGAAGGGGAATGGAAAAGATCTTTCCTAGTGGCCTTTTTTAAATTCCTGTAATCCATGCAACCTCTCCAGCCTATAGCAGTCATTGTTGGAATCAACTCATTGTTTTCATTAGCAATCACCATCCCACCTCCTTCCTTTGATACACATTGCACTAGACTCACCAATTTACTATATGAAATTGGGTAGAGAATTCCAGCATCTATCCACTTGATTATCTTCTTTTTCACCACTTCTTTCAAATGGGATTTAACCTCCTCTGTTGTTTAATGGAATTGTTGTTGCCTTCCTCAAGTAATTTTTTATGCATGCCAAGGAAGGGCTAATTCTTTTAATATTAGCCATTGACCACACTATTGCATTCTTGTATGTTCCAAACAACTCTAGCAACAACTACTCCTTCTCATTGCTAAAAAATGAGAAAATAATAAATGGTAAGGTTATCTCTTCACCAAGGTAAGCATATTTCAAATGTGATGGAAAAGGTTTTAATTTCATAATGGGGGGTGATTCAGTGGATGCTAATGAAGGTTTGAGTTTCCTTTCCAATAAATCCAAGGACTCAAACTATCTCACAACCTTGAAAATTGATTGTTTAACTTCTAACCATGAGACTTCAGCATCTACCAAGTCATTGATATTATCCTCAAAATCATCAAAAGTCAAATGCTGGAAATTCAGTTCTGCTGCAGCTTTTATTTAGCTTTTCCACCTAATGGAGTCAATAATTGGTATTGCTAAGCCTTCATCTACATAATCATTAGGAAATTTCATAGCATTAAATACATTAAAAGTTATGTGTTGACCATTCACCCTCATTTTTAGCTCTTCTTCATCAATTAGAGTCCTCCTTGTTGCTAAGAAATGCCTTCCACAGATAATTGGCACCTCATTGTCTACTTTATAATCCATAATAATAAAGCCCATAGGAAAGATAATTTTGTCAACCTTGACAAACACATCCTCAATCTTCCCTTCTGTATGGGCATATGATCTATCAGCAAAATTGTAAGGTGAAAGTTGTTGGTCTAGCTTCACCAATGCCTAATTGCCTGAAAACGGACATTAAAATCAGGTTTATGCTTGCTAATCTCTTCCACAGTATGCTTTCCCAATGGAACCGAGTATTATAAAGCTTATAGGGTCCTTTAGCTTTGAAGGCAACTTATTTTACAAAATCAGGCAACACTCATTTGTAAGTGCAACAATTTCAAATTCTCCCAACCTCCTTTTCTTGGTCAAGATGTCCTTCATAAACTTGACATAATTGGACATTTATTGTGGGGCTTCCACCTATGGGATATTGATGTATAACTACTTTAGTATATCTAAAAACTTGTTGAATTGACCATCATGCTTCTTCTTATAAAGACTTTAAGGAAAATAAGGTGGTGGTCTTTCAATCCTCTCTTCTTATGCTTATTGCACAAATGGTATTGCTTCTGTTAAATTCTTTATGAAGTTTCCTTTGACACAATTGTTTCTTCAACTCTTTCAGCAGCTTGAATTTTGGGTTCGTCAAGTGGGCTAACTGTTCTTCCACTTCTCAAATTGATGGCCTTACAATGCTCTTTACCAGCTCTCCTTGCATTCTCAGTATTTCTTTGCAAAGCTCTATCAAGTTTGGTATGAAGAGCATTTTCCAATTTCCATACTCTATTCTCTATGTTTACAAATTATACAACTTGGCTCTGGATCATTGCTGATTGGTTGTGATGGAAAGATTTAATCTTCATTGTTTACTCTTTCAACAAACTTTCAAGTGTACCAAGCTGCTCATTTGATTTTTTCTTTTACATCTGAGATTCCTATGAAAAACTAGGGGGTAAGATGGCCTATTTTATGAATCTGAAGGTCCAGCCGTTGATTATTCAAGGAAAAGTGAGGATATTGTCTCCAACCCGGATTATATACATCAGAATGAAGATTGTAGTATTTGTTGAAGTTCCCTGCATACTTTACTGAGGCAGGATTACCAGGATAACTTTCAAATAGATGAAATCCAAAACCTTAACTCCCTTAGAGTTCTGTGAGTTTTTGGATCAAAATTAAATTCAGATATTTGCTGTCTATGCATAAAAAGAAAATCAAAACCTCCAATAGAGTAGTGGGAGATTTTAGTATAGTAATTTAAATATTTGGCTTACACTGATCTAAACAATAAAGTTCTTCACTCAATTGAACGCAAGTGCATGTGTCATTTACAAGTAGTAAGTGATAAGTGAGAGTCGTTCTCAGATGAAAAATAATTAGCTAGAAAAAGCTATTTTAAACCTAACTTAACTTGCTAAAAGGAAATGAAGGTGATTAATAACTTCTAATGTTAAGGCAGAGCAATATTGATCAAAAGTGAAACAAAAACAAAAGCAAGTATAATGTAATCAATGATCGAATAGGCTAGAAAGATTAATTCCCTTTTTTTGTTATTACTCTTGGCTTAAATGTGCTTGAATTGTTATAGCTTACTAATAGCATTAACCTCAACTTACTTATGTGCAAATGATTTCTATCTTGCAGCTTAAGTTCTTAATTAAACCTAACTTATTCCTAAGCCAGAGTGAAACTGAGGTTTAATTTATGCTCACTATTGTTGGTTTTGCAAGGTGAGTGATATTTTAATATATTACCTACTAATTTATTTAATTATAGAGGAATCAAGTAAACATGCAGTATCCAAGTTAGATCTATTGATTTAAACATTTCCAATATTCAAATCAATGGGTTCTCATACATTGATGGCCAATCAATTAATGAGACTAAACAACAAGAGCCCTTTAATAAAATACCAGTTGCTTAGCTTGCAATTGAAACTTCAACAATCTAGATCAATAGCTCAAAGGTTCATCAACTATCCTAGCTAAAAAGTAGGAAACAACTCTTAAATTCTTAATGAATTAACCTTGGAAGTGCGTAGATAATTCTAATTTCTTAGAGTTACCACTAGATCATAATGCATATGAAGCACGGCGTTCTGAGATTTACTTTGCTTAGATATAATACACCTGTTAATACATGCGGTCAGTCGTAGAGCGCTCAGAGGCCATATTCTCTAAGATAGAATGCGTGGAGACCATCTACTTAGGACACGCATGGACGAGCAACATATGTAGAGCTTCCTAACAATTAAGTCTTTATCTTCTCAAACCAATGAAAGTAGCTCAACCCAAAGTCTCGGATAAAAGCTCGTGGCCCCAATAAGAACATACTTCCCGAGTCTAGCGCTATGCATGAGTCTCGAGAAATGGGGGTAACTATGTGGGATAAAAAAAATCTAGGATGAGGCCTACATCCAATAAAACATTCAAGAAAGTCCCAATACTTCTCCTCCAAGGGAAGGTCCATATTAAGTTCAAACCGAATATCCTCCACCACGGACCAATACTTCTTTGACCGAGTCCACCATGATGGTCGAGGTCCCCTCAACGACCAAGGCAATGTGATGGTCGATGTCCCCTCTATGAATTTGACCACTGTGATGTCGAGGTCCCCTCTGACCACCCCTACAACCTAGGTCAGCTAGTTATCTGAGGCCCCCCTTTTCCAACCTACATCACTGAGGCTATGGTGATGGTCATGATCCTATCTGCACGCCCGCGATCGAGGTCATAAAGATGGGCGAGGTCCTCTCACGTCTGCGGCCAAGACTACCTGAGATAGTCAAGACTTACCCTTTGGCATGGCATTTATATGATAATGAACAATACAAGGAAACAACAGCTGCACAACACCCTTATAAGGAAAACTTTAAAGGCCATTTAATGGGATAAAATCGTAACAAGAATCTCCTAATTTGAGGGATATTATCCATAAATATCTTCCTTCTAGGAATAATCGAGAAGATATGGCGAACATGAATAATTGAATGTTAAAGAATCATTCTCTCAAAAAACATTCAAGTGAATTGATTGTTAGAGTGTATTAGACTGGACACCACACCAATGTCGAGATAATCCATCATCAGTCGCTCTTTCTTGCAAGATTCTGAGCTCATCATCTTGCGATGTGTGGCATCTAAATTGACCATAGATTTTCAACATCTACAATAATCTACATTGCAATGAGGAATGTAACAAGAAAGACCGAAGTGGGAGGTGATTCTTCTTACCTCTTTGAAGCTGAACTCAATTAGGGAAAAAGGTCAAAGAGAAGGAATGAGTAAGGGTGGCGGTGATCGCGTACCTCAGAATGTAACTTACTCCTTTAATTTATAACGCTAGAGGTAAGAACTAATTATGGAGTGGTTCTCATATGAAATGAGGTCAGCTCACTAGTTAGGTTCTTCTAGGGTATAGCTGACCCCAACTACTTATTCGCTTGACAACGATACGGTATGGGGTGGTGTGCCATCATGGTATCATGCCAGACAATCCTAGTATGTCACATACAGCTCTGTTGATTCTTATCAGACTAAAAACATTTAATATGCTCAATTGGCTCTTAGGGTAGTGGGGTAGCAGTTCGTATGATTTTGACGACCTCATCTACCATTGACTGAGGCGTATCAATTTCCTTAGATGATGACACACCATCGCAATATCCCATTTAGCTTAATTTACGTCATGAACATGAACATGAAATTGAACTTGTAACATGAACATGACAAAGTAGGGATCCTAAAGCTGGTGTCACTAAAGGTTATCTAAATCTTAAGAACGCTGACATGAACATGGTGACACCCAACCATATAGATGATAACATGACATGAAGAATGGTCTGCTTACGTGATAACTAAGGGATATGTCTAAGTCTACCCTTTACTTATTTATCATTTCACTTGAGTTAAATTCATTACTCATGGTAACTTGTATTCCTGGCTAACATGCAACTTATTCGTGAACATAAACATTATAGCTAATGCATGTAAAGATCAAAATGTAATCATACATAACATAGTAATTAACTTTATCTTGATATGAAAAAATATATAAAAGACTTGATCATAAGATTTAGGAACAAAAAGATATTAATAAAGCAATAATAAATTAAATAAGCTACAGTCATGACATATGAATCAAACTACTATGTAAGCCCACTTACCTAGACTGATACGAATAAAACTTAGCAACTATTGACCTAAAATAAACATATCCCAGATCACTAAATATTCACATAATAACTATCAATATTAAATAAATTAGAAGTGTGAATGGTGATGGAACGATGAAAAGTTTGGTTCTACTGTGCTAGACCCGGTTATGGTACAAACAGAGAGTGAGAAAGGAAGAAAAAAAGAAAGAAGAGAAAAAAAGCTTACCAACGATGAAGTCAGCGATGATGATGCAATGATCTGGAGAAGACGACGGTGAAGGGGCTGCCATTGAAAAGATAAGGAAACCAAGAGAAGCAGGGATGAGTTCAGAGAGAGAGAGAGCAATGAAACCTAGAGAAACAAAGTAGAAATACTGGGAATGAGAGAGAGAAAAATCAAATGCCTTACCAGAATTGAGGAATAGTGGCGTTGCGACGGCGATGCAGTGACCTAAAAAAAGACAAGAAAAGGAAGAATTTACTAGAAATTTGAAAATTTTCAGAATTCAATAAATATATATATATAAACATTGAAATAGATTCATCTGAATTGAGAAAGAGGGAAACGAGAAAAAATAATGAAGAAAGAGGAAAGAAGAAGATGGCTTACCGTAGGAGACCAACGATGGAGATGCAACGAAAAGGAAGAGGGGGAGACAAAAGCTTGCTGGACAAAACTTGAGAGAGAGATGGTGGCAGCGTAAGAGAGATGGAGATGAAAAGGGATATATATATATATATATATATATATATATATATATATTATATTAGGTTAGGGTTTTGTTATGGTGTAATTGCATCAATGTACGAGTGTCCCAAAAATTACAGAATTACCCTTTAAATCCTTGGGGTATTACATTCTCCCCTCCTTAAGAACTTTCCACGTCAAAAGGAATAAACCTTATTATAAAAACTTTGGGTACTTGACACGAATCTCTGCTTCTCGTTCCCATGTTGCTTCCTCGATTCGATGATTTCTCCAAAGAACCTTAACTAACTGAATCGTTCTGTTACAAAGAGTCTGATTCCTACGCTCTAGAATTCTTATGTTGATTTTTCTTCATAAGTAAGTTCCTCAAAAACTTGCAGAGGTTCAAAATCAATGACATGCGTCGAATGCGACATGTACTTGCGAAGCATTGAGACGCGAAACACATTATGAACATGCGAAAAAGCTTTTGGTAAAGCGAGACAGTAGCCTAAAGGACCAATACAATCAAAAATCTCAAAAGGACTAATAAACCTGGGAATCAGCTTCCCTTGCGACCAAAACGCATAACACCCTTCATTGGGGCAACCTTGAGAAACACATGATCACCCACTTCAAATTCAAGGTCCTTCCTCCTAACATATGCGTAATTATTTTGCCTACTTTGAGCGGTCTTCATTCTATCCCTGATATTTTGAATAGATTCATTCGTAGATTGAACCAAGTCAGGCCCAAAATCTTCCATTCACCAACTTCATCCCAGTGGACTGGAGATAGATACTTTTTCCCATAAAGTGCCTCAAACGGAGCCTTACTAATCATTGCCTGGTAATTGTTATTGTATGCAAACTCCACGAGCGCCAGCAACGTGTCCCAACTACCTATGAAGTCTAATACATAAGCTCAAAGCATATCCTATAATGTTTGAATTGTTCACTTAGATTGCCCATTAGATTGAGGATGGAAACCTGTACAAAAATTCAACTGAGAACCCAAAGCTTTTTGTAGACTCCGCCAAAAGTTTGACGTGAACCATGGGTCCCGATCCGATACTATAGAAACTGGAACCCTTGAAGTCAGACAATCTCTTGAATATACAATCGAGCCCAATCCTCAACTGAAAATGTAGTCTTGACAGGAAAAAATGTGCTGACTTGGTAAGACGATCCACCACAACCCAAACAAAGTTATAGCCTTTTACCGTCCTCGGTGGCCCTAAGACGAAATCCTTAGTCACTTGCTCCAACTTGCATTAAGGAATACTTAATGATTTCATGACCCTAGATGGGTTGCTATCTCTGAGCCTTCATCTTCTAACACACCAGACACGTACTAACAAACTCAACGATATCACGCTTCATACCATTCCACCAATAATGAAACTTTAATTTGTGAAATATCTTAGTACTGCTAGGGTGCACTGAATATGGTGAACTATGAGGCTGCGTGAGTAATTCCTATCTAATGACTAGATCTTTTGGAATGCAAAGCTTCCCATAAAAGTGAGGAGCTGAATCATTACCGACAACAAACCCTTGTCTTTTGTCTGAACCCACTTCACTACAAATCAGAAGCAATTTAGAGTTTGAGTTCTGTGCATCCTTAATATGTTGCTACAATGATGGTTGAGCTGTGAGTTGAGCTAACTATTCTGTAGTGTCTTTGAACAAGATCATAATTTCAGCACGTTTAAAATTCACAAGGATATGCTTTTGAGATGTAATAAGAGCCGCTGAATGAGCTGATTTTTGACTTAAAGCATCAGCCACTACATTTGCCTTTCCTAGGTGATAAATGCCATCCTAATCCTTCACTAGTTCCAACCAATGATGTTGTCTCATATTAAGCTCTTTCTGAATGAAAATGTACTTGAGACTTTTATGATCTGTATAAATCTAGGACCTACAGCCATACAAGTAATGTCTCAAAATCTTGAGGGAAAAAACGATGGCAGCCAACTCCAAATCATGCGTAGGATAGTTTTGTTCATAAGGTTGGAGTTGACGAGAAGCATAAACTATGACCTTTCCCCGTTGCATCACGAAGTCAAACCTCTCTTGGAAGCATAATATATATCATGAAGTCCCTCTTACCATCCAAAATGGTAAAAACTGGTACCGACTCTCATTTTTGTTTAAGGCTCTGAAAACATTTCTCGCACTCTGTAGTCCAAGAAAAGGTGTCATTCTTCCAGGTCAACAGAGTATGTAGAACTACTATATTTACAAAACCCTCAACGAATCTCCTATTATATCCTGCTAGACCCAGAAAACTATGAACTTCCCTAACATTTATCAGTTATGGCCAGTTAACCGCTGCTTCAATCTTAGACGGGTCAATAGAGATTCCATTTCAAGATATCTGACCAAGGAATGATACTTGCTAAAGCTAAAACTCACACTTCTAGAATTTGGCATATAATTGGTATGTCCTTTAATGCTTGCAAAACAATTCTGAGGTGATTCATATGCTCATTCTTTGATATGAAGTACACAGGAATATCATCAATGAACACAATCACAAAATAAATTAAGTACTCTTTGAACATCCAATTCAACAAATCCATAAATGCTACTGGAGCATTAGTCAATCCAAACGATATCACCACAAACTCATAGTGGCCGTAATGAGTATCAAATGTTGTCTTAGGAAGATGCTCATCTTAATTCCTAAGCTGGTGGTAACGTGTTCTCAAATCAATGTTAAAGAATACTAACACTACTTGAAGTTGATCAAACAAATCCACAATGCGCTGTAACGAGTACTTATTCTTGATAGTGACTCCACTCAACTCTCTGTAGTCAATGAATAGCCTCATCGATCTATCTTTATTTTTAACAAATAATATGAGATCACCCCAAGGTGAAACCCTCGGTCTAATAAAACCCTTATCCAACAATTCTTGGAGTTGGTCCTTAAGTTCCTTCAATTCAGCAGGAGCCATACGGTACAAAGCTTTTGATACGGGGGCAGTACATGATACCAACTGAATATGAAAATCCACCTCCCAAGGAGGAGGAAGTCCCAAGAACTCATCGAGAAAGACTTCCAAAAACTCATAAACAACTGGAACTGATCCAATATCCATAAATGTTTTATAAGTATCCAAAACACAAGCTAGATATCCCCAATTACTGCGATCAAGGAGACAATGTACCTGTATAGCCGATATGATCTTTGGCATTGGTCATTGCTGAGATCCCTTGAATTTGAAGCTAGGTCCACCTGGAGGTAGGAAACAAACTTTCTTTCGATAGCAGTCCATGTTGGCATAATTAGCAGTCAACCAGTCCATCCTTAAGATTACGTCAAAATCATGCATCCCTAAGCTATAAGCGTAGCATCCATAACACGGTTGGTATCATCACTAAGCAACACTCTATCACCTTGTTAGCCCGAAGAGAAGCTCCAGAAGGCGTGAAAAACACACAACGCAAAACCCAACGACATAACAGGAAATGATGCATGAGTCACAAATGATATAGATTTGGAAGAGTGTGTGGATCCATAATCAATTTAATGCAAAAGCTGAATGTCTTAACTCAACTAATGTGCCTGCTATAAATATATCTAACTACTCAACTTCCTGACGTGTCAGCGCAAAGATATTTCCTTTTCTGCCATCCCTAGTGGTATTGCTCTTTTTTCCTTGAGCGAGTAAAGGGCATTGTGTGAGAAAATGCCCATTCTTTCCACATTAAAATCAAGCGTTGCTCCCCTTAATACACTGGCTGCTTTGGTGCATGTTACATCTAGCGCACAAGGTATTTGATTTTGTAGCTTGTCATTATGCATTGTGGGGTAGGTGAGAATTCTGAGGTTTCCTCTTTCCATGAAATGACTGCTCTAACTGTGGCACTGCACGAGGTAGAATGTTCTACTCTATTAACAAGGCTGCTTCAACCATTACTGCATAGGTGGTCTGCTTGTGGAGCAACACAGAACCCTTTATCTCTCGAAAAAGTCCCCTTTCAAACGTCTGAGACTTCTTGATCTCGCTATCAACACGCATGTACCAAGATAATTCTTCAAATTTTCTCTCGTACTTCGCTAGAGTCTACCTTGCACCAACCTAAGAAATTTAACCTCCTTACTCGCCCTGACTGTGATAAAAAAATAATTCTAGAAGAACAACTCCTTAAATCAATCCCAAGTCACTAGATTATGCCAAATATCATGTGCTCTCTATGTGAGCTCCCACCACTTTCAAGCTTCTCATGTCAATTGCGCACTTGAACATATCATATAATGGATGATATACTCCAATCTAGCAATCCAACCATCAGATAACAATGGATCATATAAGTGACCATCAAATTTAAGCGGGTTCAGCCTCCTAAAAATGTGGATCAGCTACATGTCAACCGGTGTCATCTGTTGTGGTTGTTGTAGTTGTGTTGGGCGAGTTGTCGATGTCTGCCTCAACAGCTCCAAGAACTCTTAAAACATTTCAATCGTGGTTGCTAGAGGGTTTGCAGCAGGATTAACCGGTGCGTGAATGTTGTTCCTTATCCATGGAGCCATGACTCTGCTACCCACAAACCTAAGACTTACCAAAATGTCTAATCTTATCGCATAAATGTAACGTAAAGTTGACATACATTTCATAGCGAGACTAAACATATAATACTTAATTAGTGATTAAAGGCTTATAGCATATGTACCTGACTTGTAAGGTTAAGGAGGAGTAAAGTAAGTGACATGCCATATTTTTTCACTAAAGAAGTCTACAGAATCAAAAGCATTTGCTCTGATACCAAAATGTAACACCCCAATTTAGTTTGGGAGGAGTAAAGGAAGTGACATGCCCTGAGGGTTAAACATGCATGTGATTTCACAATTCAAAATCCCCCAATTCAGTTGAAACCCTAATGTTAGAAAAATCCTCGAATTGAAAACCCTAATTTTTGCCCTAACTTTAACATTAGATTGTGGAAACCTATAAGTATATAAAACAACTTATTCAATAAACTATAACAAATGATGTATTAAAGTCAACATGAAAAATCAATAAAGTGTAAAAATCAAGCATATAAACGTAGAATAAAATATGGAAATTCTTAAATTCTGGTATCAACTATACTTAACGAAAAACATTTTTCTAATGTCATATAATCATAACTAATTGAAAATTTCATATGGAAGTCCCTCACTCTTACTGCTCGCCATCACCTGCAACACAATCATCTATGAGGGAGTGAGTATTGAAATACTCAGTAAGTAAACTTATATATTAATAAGCTTCACATGTCATAAACATACACAAGTAACTCATGCAACTATAATTTAACATATTCACTTGGTTATTAAATCACAAAGTATTGTAATTAACATAGTTGAATTCATGGCTATCATGTAACTTGAACTTGTACTTGTAACTTGTCTGATCATGATTCGACTAGACGTATTTCCAAATTAACAACATAACCAACACTGACTCACCCTTGAACTTGAAGTTGTAACATGAACATGAAAACGATAGAATGAGTGTCCTGAAGCTAGTGTAAGTTAAGGTTATCTGAACCTTAAGGACACTGACATGAACAAGGTAACAACCAACCATATATGAATAAGTTACATTCATGAGATATGAATCAAATTACTAATAAGTCCTCTTACCTGGACTAATACAAATTTAATTCAGTAACTATTGACTTGAAATCCACGGATCCCATATCACTAAATATTTAGATAATAACTGTCATTATTTAAAAAATTAGAAGAGCGAACAGTGACAGAACGATGAAAAATAAATTGGGTAATGATCCGATCGAGCGATTTAGATCAGTTCAACTAGGCCAGGTTGGTCTAAACCAGTTTGGTTTTACTATGCTAGATCGATTTGGTCTGGTTGGACTGAACTGATTTGGTTTTTTTTGTTCGGTTTAACCGGCTCAGTCCGGTCTGATTGAGCCAATTTGGTTCAATTGAACTGGTTTGGGTTGAGTGATATCTGGGACAGGTCAGAACCAACTAGGTCACAAAACCCAGTTACGGTACGAATAGAGAGTGAGAAAGAAAGAAAGAAGAGAAAAACAAGCTTACCTACGATGAAGGAAGCGACGATGATGCAACAATCTGGAGAACACGATGGTGAAGGGACTGCCATTGTAAAGATAAGAAAATCTAGAGAAACATGGATGAGTAGAGAGAGAGAGCAATGAAATCGAGAGAAATAGAGGAGAAAGACCAAGAATGAGAGAGAGAAAAACCAAACGCCTTACCGGAATTGAGGAATAGTGACGACTGCGATGTGGTGACCTAAAAAACAGAGATGGAAAAATGAAGAATTTACTAGAAATTTCAGAATTCAATAAATATACGTAAACATCAAAATAGATAAATCTGAATTGAGAAAGATAGAAACAAGAAAAAGAATGAAGAAGTAGGAAAGAAGAAGATGGCTTACCGGAGGAGACCAACAATGAAGATGCAACAAAGAGGAAGAAGGAGAAACAGAAGCTTGCTGGACAAAGTTTGAGAGAGATATAGTGATTGCGTAAGAGAGATCGAGAGGAAGAGGTATATATATATATTATATTGGGTTAGGGTTTTGTTATGGTTTACTTGCATTTATGTTTTAGTGTCCAAATAATTACATAGTTACACTTTAAATCCTCGGGGTATTACATTGCAGCAGAATACCTGACACTTCTTCTTCTGGGACACATCTCCTAGAAACATGATCAGGGATTTGCTTGTATAGAAGGGGATCATCGCATTAATAGGCTTCCAACTATCGAAAGAAGCTTTTCATTTGTTGTAAATTTAGATCTGGGGCATAACACCAATGGCAAGATAATTGGCTATGTCTGCAAACCATGGAACTTTAGTTGTTGCAGCCTCAAGTAAATGTTCATCTAGAAAAGTATCTGCTATAGTAGAGTCTGCTACAACATTTCCTTTTTATTCCAGCCCGGAAAAATGGTCTACTACCCGATTCTCAGTTCCTTTTTTGTCCTTGATTTCTAAATCAAATTCTTGAAGAAGCAATATTTACCTAAATAAATGAGACTTGACTTCCTTATTAGAAATATAATATTTAATAGATGAGTGATTAGTGCAAACATTTACTTTAGTACCAATACAGTATGCCCTAAACTTATCGAAAGCAAAGACAAAAGCTAAGAGTTCTTTTCAGAGGTTATGTAATTTAATTTAGCATCAGTCAGGGTTCTACATGCATAATATATTGATTGGAAAATCTTACCTCTCATTTGTCGAAGCAGTGTTCCTACTATGTAGTCACTAGCATCAGACATGAGTTCAAATGGTAGCTACCACTTAGGAGCTACTATAATAGGTGCTGTGACTAGGGCTTTTTTCAATTCAAGAAAAGTAGTCATACATTCGTTAGAGAAATAAACAAGTCTATAATTTTCAAGTAGCATGCATAAAGGTTTAGAAAGTTTTGAAAAATCTTTTATCTATAGAATCTAGCAAGAGCTAAAAAACTTCTGATTCCTTAACCGAACTAAGAGCAAGAAATTTTTCGAGTACTTCAATTTCAGCTTTGTCCACTTCTATTCATTTCAACGAAACTCTATGACCTAGAACTATTCCTTCTTGAACAATAAAGTGACATTTTCCCCCAATATAAATCAAGATTGGTCTCTTCACATCTTTCTCAGACTTTTTCTAAATTAGATAGGCATGCTAGGTATGATTCACCAAAGATAGAAAAATCATCCATAAATACCTCTAGCATTTTCTCTACCATATCTATGAAGCTGGCCATCATGCATCTCTGGAAAGTTGCTGGAGCATTGCACAACCTGAACAACATTCTTCTGAAAGCAAATGTTCATAGGGGCACATAAAGGTGGTCTTTTCTTGATCCTCTAGAGCTATAGCAATTTGGCTGTAGCCAGAGTAGCCAACTAGGAAGCAATAACATTCCCTCCCAGCCAACCTATCCAGCATTTGATCAATAAAAGGTAGGGGAAATGGACCTTTCTTGTGGACTTATTCAGCTTTTGGTAATCCATGCACACCCTCTGTTAGTGACTGTTCTTGTGGGGTTCAACTCATTGCTATCAATTTCTATAACCGTGAGTCCCCCTTTCTTTGGTACACAATGAACTGGGCTGACCATACACTATATGATATTGGATAAATAATAGCTGCATCTAGGAATTAGATGATCTCCTTCTTAACAACCTATTTCATGATGGGGTTTAGTCTTCTCTGTTGATTAGTTAAGTTGCAACTGTCGTCTTCTACTAAAATCTTATGCATGCAGATGGTAGAACTTTTATGTCTGCCATCTACCACCCAATGGCTCTCTTATATCTCCCCAATACTTCCAACAATAACATCTCATGCTCACTTCTTAAAGTGGAAGAAATGATGATGTGCAGTATGCTGTTTTCTCCTAAATACACATACTTTAAATGAGTTGGTAAGGGTTTAAATTCCAGCAAGTGTGGTGCTTCAACGGATGGTAAAGATGATTTGAAAGTTGTCTCTAATAATTGCAAAGATTCAATCTATTTTCCAAACTTTGAAGTACTTTTCCTTGCCTCTATCCATGTAATCTCATCTTCTTCTTCACTAGTGCTCTCACTCAAATTTTTTAAGCTTGATTTTGGCTGAGTGACATTTCTACAATTCATGCATAACTTTTCCACCATTATGGAATATATTACATTTACAGCAGCACACTCTTCCACTTCTTCATCCAGATATTTCATACCATTAAAGACGTTAAAAACTATCTCCTGACCATTCACTCTCATGGTTAACTCTCCCTTTTGCACATCAATAATTGTCCTTCTAGTGGCTAGGAAGGGTCTTCCTAGATGATGGGAACGTCTCTATCTACTTCATAATCAAGGATAATGAAATCAACAGGAAATATGAACTTATCCTCATGTACTAACACATCTTCTATCTTGCCCTCGGAATACACATAGGATCGATTAGCTAATTGCAATGTGATTGTAGTAGGTGTGGCTTAACCTATTCCTAAATTTCTTAATATTGACAAAGACATAAGGTTCATGCCAACATCTAGGTCACATAAAGCTCTTCCAGAATGTGTATTTCCAATTGCATAGTGAATTTGTAAAACTACCTGGATCCTTTAGTTTAGGAGGGATCTTGTTCTGGATGATTAACATCACTCCTCGGTTAGGCCTATGGTCTCAAACTCTCCCAACCTCTTTCTCTTGGTGAGAATATATTTGATAAACTTAACATAGTTGGGCATCTGTTTTACTCCACCAGAGGCATGTTGATGTGGAGTTGCTTCAATATATCTAGGACCTTGTTGAAGTGACTATCCAATTTCTTTTTCTGAAGCCTCTGCGAGAATAGAGGCAAAGGCCTCTCTACTTCTTCACTTGCTTCTTTGCAACCTTAGATGCTACATCTGGTGATGCTACAACAGCCGGCTCTACTATATCTCTGCTTGGACTAGCTTCCTTGATTGTTATTTCAGGTCTGTTGTCTTTTTCTTCAACAAGTTAGACTATCCCCTTTCCACTCCTTAAATGGATTACCTTATAATGTTATTTTCCTTCTCTTCTCAGGTTTTGTGTTTCTTGTAAAGCTCCTTGAGGTCTTGAATTCAGTGCATTTGCCAACAATCCCACCTGATTCTCTAGGTTCCTTATGACACGACTTGGCTCTAGATCATGGCTAATTGGTTTTGGATAATAGATTAATTTTTCACTATGTACTCTTTCATATGGTTTTCCAAAGAACTAGATTGTTCTGCTGCTTGCTTCTGCCTTAGTGGCTGTTGTGCAAATCTAGGAGGATCGGTTGGTCTATTTTGAACATTTGATGATCCCGCATTTTGATTGCTCCAAGAAAAATTTGGGTGCTGCCTCTAGTAGGGTTATGTGTGTTAGAATAAGTGTTGTTGGTTTTGGTGTTCTTTCTGTTGAAATTTCCAACGTAGTTGACATATGTTGGATTCCCAGGGCATCTCTCAAATAAATGCCCTTCCACACAATAAACATATGGAGCTTCTGCCACTTGATTCACAGCTTGTTGTATTCCTTTGTTTTGGTTCAGAGCTGTTGGAGATCCCATACTTAGATTCTTAATCATACTTGTCAGGGAAGAAACTTGAGCTATCAATGTTGTCATTGCATAAAACTCATGGACTCCTACAACTCTTTTCTTGAGTAATTTAGCTCACTATAATCTGTTTCCATCTGCCTGCAATGAGGGATGCCATGATGTGGACATTTCCATAATTCATACATGGATTCATCCTCCAATTGATGGAAAGAGATACTCTCATTTCTCAAATTAGTGTTCTTCATGGGAGGTAAATATTTCATCAAGAATTTTTCTGCCAAATCATTCTAGCTGGGGGTAGTGAATTGAGCCATGCTCTAGCTCAATCTCTCAAAGAAGAAGGGAAGAACCACATCCTTAAGGAATCTTTAGAAGCTTTAAGAAATTGAAAGAATCACTCACTTCCATAAACAGTCTCAATGGTAAATGAGGATCTTCTGATGGAAGTCCATTGTATTGCTCTACTGTTTGTAGCATTTAAAACATCATTGGTTTAAATTCAAATTAAGGGGCTTGGATTTTAGGTCTCTATACCCGGATTCATGGCTTGTGGTTGGAGTATGGCATAGTCTTGAGTGGAACTTTCTCTATCATCAGCCATTACTATGACATTGTTACCATTGTTTTCTTGATTTCTATGTTGATTCCTTTCATTTAGCACAACTTCATCTTCAACTTGAGCATCCATCTCAACTAATCCTCTTTGCACTCGTCTTAATAGTCGTAAGGTTATGTCTATTTCTGAATCAAAGATGAAGTCCAATATCTACCACCTTCCCACATAATATATCTCTCTTCTAAAAACAGAACAGGGTAAAAAATTCAGTAACACTCACAAATTAAATTTGACTTAGTCTAAATAAAGATATTCTATCTCTAGTCCCCGACAACAGCTCCAAAAACTTGTTGTGTGAATTGTGTCTATGCAAGTGCACGTATCATTTAACAAGTAATAAAGTAGTAAATACGAGTCGATCTTTACAGGGACTAAGTGAATCTGCAATGTATTTGACCAAATAGAAATAAATTGCGAGTAAAGCAGTGTCAACTAGAATCGTTCATATGGTTGAAATTAAATTAAAATTGAATTGACTAAGAGCGTGTAGTAAAATGACAATTGTATAGTAGAAAACTATCTTAATATCAATGAGATATTCAATACTAAAGAGGGCTAGCATGGACAATTCCCTTATCAACTACTTTATCTAAATCAATTCTACTCCAGCTGCTATTGCATCCCAACAGCACTACCTTAACTCTTAAGCACAATAAACTGTAATTTTTTAGATTATCATTTCTAGTCTCAACTATCTTATGTATAAGATTAGCTCAGATTTGAGTTTGGTTCATTAAGTTTCAGCCAAAGGGTTGCTGGGCAAGCTCATATGTCTATGTCATGCGCAAAGTATCTAAATCTACACGATTTGGTCTTCCTGTATTTTTTATTTAAATACTCAAGAATCAATTAAGTTTATTCCATTAAACTAAATATTATCAAATATTAATCTAATTTGCATTCTAATAGAGATGGCCAATCACTAACATAAATTAACTTGAAGCTTACTTAATTGAAATGCCAAAGAGAGTTTAACAATAAAAGCAACATTAATCAGATAAAGAAAAATCTAAGTCCATATTACTGTAAGTGAGCATGAGAGAGATAGAGTAAAAACATGAGGGGAGAGAGAGAGAGAGAGGGACAGAGAGAGAGAGAAGTATTGAACATCAAAGAGAAAGAGAAGCAATATGCATGTGCAAACAATAGAGAGAGATAGTATGTGTGTGTGTGTGAGAAAGGGAGTGTGAGAGAAAGAGAGAGGTAGTGACTGAAAGAGAGAGAAGTAGTGATTATGAGAGAGAGAGAGAGGCGTAGAGAGAGGGGAGAAAAAGAGAGGCAATGATTATGAAAGAGACGGAGTGAGAGAAAGAGAGGGGGAAGGAGAACGAGCGAGAGGGAGATATATAGATAGATAGAGAGAGATAATGTGCGTGAAAGTGAGAGAAGTAGTGAGCGTGAGAGAGGGGGAGGGAGAATGACCGAGAGGGAGATAGATAGATAGAGAGAGATAATGTGCGTGAAAGTGAGAGAGAAGTAGTGAGCGTGAGAGAGGGATATAGAGATAGAGAGAGCATATGAGAGAGAAATAGTTAGGGGAGAGAAAGAGAGAGAGAGAGACAAAAAGAGAGAGAGTGAGAGAGGGGAGAAAGAGAGAGAGAGAGCGAGTGAGAGAGAGAGAGAGAGATTATGTACTTGAAAGGCAAAGAAACTTAGTGAGCTTGAGAGTGAGAGAGAGTTGAAGAGAGAGAGAAATAGAGAGAGGGCGAAAGATGTCGACAGAAACAAAGACAAAGACAAAGAGAGATAGAGAGAGATAGGGAGACATAGAGGGAAGGTGAGAGAAAGAGTCAGAGAGATATGGCGAGTGAGAGAGAGTGAGAGTGGGTTAGAGAGAGAGAGATTTCTACCGCATACCATCCCCAAACTAGTGGCCAAGTGGAGCTCTCAAATAGGGAGATAAGAAGAATTTTTGATAAAGTTTTAAACCCATGTAGAAAAGACTGGTCCATCAGATTGGGTGATTCTTTGTGGGCATATCAGACTACATATAAGAAACCTTTGGGGATCTCTTGATGCAAATCAAGGCGTAGCGTAGCGGAGGAAGTTTATACAAATTTTATTGATTGAAAAACAATGCGACGCCATAATTTTTATGAAAAACTAATTTTATAAACGTATCCATTATATATCTATACATTAAACCAAAGACATCCATAGAAAGTAATCATGCCTCTCGATGTCTATCAAGTGTCATCACTATCTTCTAGTAAAAGAATGAGCGTAAGATTTCAGGAAGAATGGACTGTGAGATCCACACCAAGATCTTCCAAATTAATCCTCCAAACACTCTAGGCCATTTGTGAGCTCGTAGAACAAATCAAGAAATTTCTTTGTCTTTCGATATACTCAGCACATGAGATCTAGAGATTTAGAGAATAATTTTTTGAGAGAGAACTCTGAGAGAGAATTAGAGAATTCACAGAGCTTTGATTAAAAAATTAATCACACCAATGATTGCTTAATAATGCCAATAGAACATTATTTATATATATTCTTGGTCAAAGCTCATTCGATTTTTTAGGGTTTCCATAAAATAAAATTATTTACAAATGTGCTACTACAGTGGATCCACTGTAGTCTGCGCCACACTGTAGTGTCGTGTGGCACTGTAGTGTGTCGTGAACTACTATAGTGTCGTGAGGCATTACAGAGTCCCAAATAGCACTATAGAACCGTGTGGCACTACATTGTGTCATGCCAATTCCTGATTCAAAATCAGTGATTGGCGTGTGGCAGTCCAACAAGCCACATGGCAATTTTCTTAATTTATATTATTTTAATCAGATAAATATCAAGATATCAGTTAATTCAAAAATAATCTATTAGTTCAAAAATAACATATTAGTTAATTCTAATTCGAATTATTATTTTATAATAATTTAATATTATTTAATTTCATAAATAAAATATACTATCTCACTTATCGATTAATTCAAAATCAATCGATATAATTAATTATAATTTTGCAAAAATTACAATAATTAATTTAATTAATTAATTTCACATGATTATCTCATAATCATACACTTGACGCAGAAAGTTAATTCCTTTTGCAATCTAGACATTTTCTTGTGTCCTAAAACATTCACATCCTAGACTATAATAGTATAGAGGTGGTTTGAGGATCATGGACCTATAATTCTAAGCTTCAATAAATCATATTATTAATTAAACTCTTTAATTAAATAATCTCATTTATTAATTTCATTATCACTCCACCATAAATATGGGATTTACACTCTTAGTAATTACTGAATATGTTTACAGAGTAATCTCGTGTAATCCATTGATATAATCATTTCATGTAGTTGAGCCCAATTATTTGTTCATGAATTAGAACATGTTAAAATTACCATTTTACCCTTCTTATTACCTCTTGTTCCTTAAGTACCATTAATTCATTAGTGAACGATCAATTTATAATTGTATTATAAATTTGAGCTCAATAGCTATTCAGTTTTAGAATTAATACTTAAGAGAACCAATATGAGATCCGTGAGGAAAGCTTGATTTCCAAATCATGTAAGATCACGTTTCCAACCATGCATGTCACTGAATTTCCAAAACAAAAGTCACAAGCTTGTTTTACAAATAAACCTTAACGAGTGAATCAAAAAATCCAGTAGACATGTATAAGAATTCATGACTACTCAAGATTTAGACTGATCTACATATGATCATCTGAGTGATGCATAATAAATCTTTATGATAAATGGTAAGTTAATAATGATATTAATTCACATCAGTAATGTCCTATATAATCTAATTATATAAAGTAGATTCACTAAGATGTCTATCCACATTAGCGATCGGATCTAGATCACATGCATTGAAAATGCTTAACGAACCGTACAAGCAACCATTCATTAAAGATTACATACTTTAGTATGTTGCAGACTATTTTATTCATAATCATCTATGATCTTAATTCTCTCGCTAATACAAAATCATAGTCTCATTAATGAATATGAAATTTTTAGATATTTATATTTACTTTTCAATAATAATTTAGAGAATGCACCTTTAAAAAGGCGCTTATATTAATTTTCAAATGAATGTCTTTACATGTGTTTTGAGGGCACTATGCCTAACAATCTCTCACTTGCCCTACAGAAAATGTGGCATCTCTCTCAACCCCATATTTTGCACATGACCCTTAAACGACTTCGCTACATGTGTCTTGGTAAAAGGATTAGCTTGGTTTTGATTTGATGTTATCTTCTTCATAACAATCACATCTTCTCGGTGTATGATCTAGACGTTGACTTTCGACTATCTTTATCTAATTCGGAATCAGTATATCTAGTGAGATTCAGGTCTCCACCTGAATAAACAATCATATAATTTCTCATTCTCTGGTGATACTTAAGAATGTGCTTTACCGCAATCCAATGTTCAAAACCAGGATTTGATTTATAACGACTCATAATTTCTACTACATAACAGATGTCTGGTCTCGTACACAACATAGCATACATGAGATTTCTGACTATTAAAGGATACAGAACCTTTCTCATATCCTTTTCCCCTTAACGTGTCTTTGGACATTGCTCCTTGAAAAGGAAAATTCCATGTCTGGTTGGTAATTATCCTTTCTTGAGCTTTTCTATAGAGAATCTTTCTAGCACCTTATCAATATAAGATGTCTGAGAAAGTGTCAAAAGCTTGTTCTTCCTATCCCTTAGGATTCGGATACCTAGAACATATCTCGCTTATCCCAAATCTTTCATTTAGAATTTCTCAGCTAACAGCTTCTTTACTTTTGATAAAGTTTCCGAATCATTTCCAATGACCAGAATATCGTCTACATAAAAAATTAAGAAAACCACTATCTTATCTTTGATGTATTTATAAACACAAGTTTCGTCAACATATTGTTTGAAAGCATATGACTTAATAATTTCATCAAAAGTAAGATTCCAAGATCTTGATGCTTGCTTTAATCCATAAATAGATTTAAGCAATTTGAATGCTTTCTGATCTTGCCCCTTTTTCACGAACCATTCTAGTTGTATCATATAAATATTTTCTCCAAGAGAGCCATCCACAAAGGCTATCTTGACATCCACTTGACACATTTAAGAGTCTAAACTAGTAGCTATGAATAAAATAATGCGAATGGATTTTACATTGTAACATGAGAGAATGTCTCTTCATAATCGACTCATTCCCCTTGAAAGTCTCTACTTTCCCATCTGCACCTCTTTTCTTCTTGAAGATCCATTTACATCCAATGATCCTGACTTCTTCAAGGGGATCTAAAAGTTCCCAGACAGAATTGGAATACATTGATTCCATTTCTTCTTTCATGGCAGCTTGCCATTTCTCTTTTTTAGGATCATCCATTGCCTCTTTAAAGGTTAATGAATCATTCTTATCAGTCTCTGACACTAGGACATGTGCGTCAAGGTCATAGAAAATATATTGTCTTACAACCCTTCGACTATGACGTTGCACTGGGGATTTATGAACATGAATAATGGTTTCTATGGTTTGTCATTTACCAGTTAACGATAAAGATGGTCTGATCTCATCAGATGCTAGTTCTTCGAGAACTACTTTACTTTGAGGTTTCTAGTTTACTATATAGTCGTGTTCAAGGAAAGAAGCATTTATCGATAGAAACACCTTTTGATCCTTGTGACTATAAAAGTACCCACCTCTTGTTTTTGGAGCATAGTAAAAACATACACACTTCAGACCTTGAGTCTAACTTTCTGGTCTTAGGTCTAAGAACATTAGCTAGACACCCCCATGTACAGAAATGATACAAACTAGGTTTCGAGCCATTCCATAACTCTAAAAGTATCTTGCTTACAAACTTAGAAGGAACTTCCTTCAAAATGTAGCTTGTCGTTTGAAGTGCGTATCCCCAGATTATAAGTAGTAATGATGAGTAGCTTAACATCG
Source organism: Datisca glomerata (assembly GCA_003255025.1). Lineage (NCBI taxonomy): Eukaryota > Viridiplantae > Streptophyta > Magnoliopsida > Cucurbitales > Datiscaceae > Datisca > Datisca glomerata. Next base: position 1,199,283 of record QANY01007151.1, on the reverse strand, counting down.
ACCTAACTATATCCAATAAGATTTTGTTTCTCCTTTCTAAGACACAATTTTACTTTGGCATTCCAGGTTCTATGAGTTGGCATAGAATGCCATACTAAGGCAGGAAATCCTTGAATTCTAAATTTAAGTATTCACCATCTCGATCTGATCAAAGTGTTTTCAGAGATTTACCTAATTGATTTTCACCTTCAGCTTTAAACTTTCTAAAAGTTTTAGACTTTCTGTGCATTAGGTAAGTATAACCATATCAAGAGTAATCATCATTAAAAGTGATGAAATACTCATACCCACCTCTAGCTTGTACATTGATCGGTCCACGAACATCACTATGTACTAGCTCAACTGGTTCTTTGACTCTTTGGCCCTTTCAAGAGAAAGGTCTCTTGGTAATTTTATCCTCTAGATAAGATTCATAAACTGGAAGAGTTCTAACTTTTAGTTCTCTCAAAGCACCATGCTTTGTTAATCAATTTATTTTGTCTAGATCAATATGTCCCAACCTAAGATGCCATAGATACGTATTATATTCTTGAAAAAATTTTGTCGTTTGTTACCTTTTGGATTTGCTACTTTAAATAATTCTGAATTATTTAATGCTCGTTCAGTGGGTTTAAGCATATACAGTCCGTTTAGAACTTTTTCATGACAAATATCGAATCCATCCTTAGAAATAATAAAAAATTATTATTAAAAGAAATATCAAAATTTTGTTCATGCAACAAGGATAAAGAAATCAAATTTTTAGAGAATCGAGGAATAAAATAAACATTGTAAAAAATAGGATAATTATTTCCCCAATGCTTTTGCTGAAACGAGCACATCACTGCCAACTCTCATCGTCACCTCACCATCAGCAAGCTCCCTTTAAGAATCAAGTATCTGCAAAGAAGAACATACATGGTTAGTGACCCCTGAATCAACTATCCAAAATGACAAATCATTCTTCGCTAAGCAAGCTTCAAGTACAAGTAAATCATATTTAGGTTTCTTTTTTTAGCTTGGAGAAATATTTGCTACAGTTTCTCTTCAATGACCTTCAACTCACAATGGAAACATTTTCCTTTGGCTTCTTTCTTCTTGGAGTTGTTGACTTTCTTATTATTCTTGGCCTTGGGTGACTTCTTGGCTTTCTTTCCTTTCTTATTCTTACTTTTTTCCTCACCATTGTTCTTCCATTTGTTACAATTAACAACGGTGGAAGAAGACTTTTGCTCAACAACATTTTCCTCACCCTCTTTTTAGTCATACTCTTATTTAGTGACCCAAAAGTGTGAAGTTCATTCAACAATTGAGTTATGTTGAACTGTAACTTTTTCATTACATAGTTTCTAGTGAATGCAGAAAAAGTAGGTCCGAGCGATTCAAATATAATGCAAACTTGAGTTCGCTCATCAATGGTAGCCCCATATACTTTGCCTCATTCATTATGTTGATCATGTTCCAAACATGTCCACGCACATAAGTACATTTCTTCATCTTAGTAGTCATGTAGCTCCTAGTAGCCTCATGATGACACTGATCAAATTGTTGTCCAAACATCACCTTTAGAGATTCCATCATCTCGTTGGCAATTTCTGTGCTTTCATGCTTTGTTCTGAGAACATCATTCATGCTGACAAGCATGTATCCATTTGCCTTGTTGTTGGACTGAATCCAAGCATCAAATTTGTCCCAAACATATTTCGGGACCTTGGCAGCGGGCTCCTCAGGACATTCCTCAGTAAGAATAAATTTGCAGTTCTCACATATAAGCATCAAATTCAAATTTGATTTCCATTTTATGAAGTTATCTCCATTCATTTTTTTGAGTAAGTAAAGCAGTCATAGGGTTGCCCATGGTAGACATAATAATAACTAAAAAGAAATAAAACATCCATCATTCAATGTAACTGAAATAAATATCAAAATATTGGAAAGTAAATGTGATGCATGAATGCAACATATCAAACACATGAACTTAACAATTACTAATTCATGATATGAGACATTCTCATCCTTATTAATTAAAACTTAAAATATCTCATATTTTCTCTCTTAATAATAATGTACCATTTATTTGGTCAAGTCACAATTATCCACTCAAAGCTAAATTGTGACTTTGTGTGTGTAACCCATTATTTCAGAATTCATGACTTAATTTAGAAAATTCTGCCTTAGGGTCGGTCAAGTTTAAAATACATTATCACTTAATACTATCTTCTAAAGAAGTCAACCTTGATATTGATATAGTTTGAAACCTTGCTTAGGGGGATGAAAACAAAGCCATCTTGAGGTCCCACCATATCTCACGTTGTTGTACTAATAATGAAAAACATAGGTCACATTGACATTCCAACCTTCCCCCATTCACTATTTTGCAATAAATGTGTCTCTACTTAACTACTCAATTAATTTCAAATTAATTACTAGTTACAATAACCCAATGAATGTAAAATTAATAATTAATCCAATCTAATTGGCCTAAGTTCATTGAACATTCTAAAGAGCCTAAGACTAATTTAGGTGAACTTAGAATAATTAGCCAATTACATTCATCTAAATTTTATAAAACACTTTTAATTAAAGTCGGTTATCCTAAAAGCCTAACTAAATGCATGCCTTTAGAGGGTGTGATTACCAAGTTTAACTAATTACAACTTAGTTGTTTACATGCAATTGATTTCACAAAACAAAATAGTTTATTCATCCAATATACAATAAAATATGGGCTTAAATAAATTGAATTCTTGCTGATATTTTTTCAGAAACTACCCATTCATATCATAATAGTATAGATTACTATGTACCAACTAAACCAATAACTATTCATGATTCCATAATTGAATCAATTACATACCAGTTCCAAGAAACCCAATCCATATAAACACAATAGGACAATCCTAATAAATCATGTTTCTATTTATGAGATGCATGATTAAATAAAACTGTGTGGGGTTTCATGTATGGCATGCGATTGACTAATGCAAGATCATGTTAATAATCAAATCAATATATATTTATTTAAATAAATATAATTATAAAATAACTAAACAAATGATGAACCGAGTGACTATTGCATATTTCTAAATTTACAACCATTGGAAAAAAGAAAAAATTTAAAAAGCGGGCTTCAAGAATATATATTTTCAAAGACGCTCCTTCTTCATTAGAGGCCCTTCTTTATAATCTTCAGGTTTTGATCAAAACACTTTTAATTAGGATAAACTATTTTCCTAATCACATTAATTATCCTTTTAAAATTAAGTTAATATAATTAGTCAAAAAAATATTTAATGACTTATCAAACTGGGGTCAAACCCGATCAATTAATTAATTTAATTTTAAAAAATTCAGATCAATAACTAATTTTTAAATTACATTAATTTTAAAAAATTAAAAGAGAAAAGATGGGATTAGGTTTTTCCTGAAGCATCACAGAGATAGGGCAACACGGTATCCGGGTATCTGCGAATCATACCCTGGCAATCACAGGGATTGCCGTCGGCGGTGGGTGCGGGACACTCCCAGTCTCGGCGCCTTTTCCGGCATATTGCTGTGGCAGCGGGATAATCCTGCTGCTGCCACTCCCCTGCGGAGGCAGCGGGAAAGTCCCGCCGCCGCTGCCGCCAGTGTAGTTCCATCATAGAATTCCACCTTCTCTTCTTCTTCGCATCTGTCTCGTGCGTTCTTCATCTTCTCACGAATGAAATTTTATAAATTAATATTCAAAATAATAATACTAAAATTCCTATGCCTCAAAAGGCTTACACAAGATCTAAAGAAAATAAGAAGAAAACTTAAACCTAAAAGTCATCATACAATTATCGATTCATCATTAATCATACATTCAAAAAACATAATCATTCATTCGTTCATACATATCAAAATATATATAGAATAATGCAAGAAAACCCACACAATTTTTAATTTATACATATATAATGAATGCTCTGATAGAAATTGTTGAAAATTGAGGCGCGACACAGTGGAGGCGGTTTATATAAATTTTATTTATTGAAAAACAATCGTGACCCCACAAGTTCCTTAAATAATATTTGTGCAAAACAATTTTTCTAAACGGTTCCATTATATCTATACATTAAATTAAAGACATCCATAGAAAGTAATTATACCAAGATCTTCCAAAAATAATCATCAAAACACACCGGGAATGTGTGGGCACGTAAATAATAAATTATTTACAAATGTGCCACTGTAGTGGGATCCATACAGTGCCGTATGGCACTGCAGCTTGTCATACCGTAGTGCCATGAGGCTTTACAAAGTCCCACTCACCACTGTAGTGTCGTGTGGCACAACAGTGTGTCATGCCAATCCCTAAGTCAAAATCAATGATTGACGTGTGGCAGTCCGACATGCCACGTGACCATTATCCAAATTTATTATTTAGTTTAATCAGATAAGTATTTAGATATCACTTAATTCAAAACTAACTTATTTGATCACACCTACCAACTAACTTATTTGTTAGTTCAAAAATAATAGATTAGTTAATTCAAATTCAATTTATTATCTTATAATAATTTAATATTATTTAATTTCATAAATCAAATATACTGTCTCATTTATCGATTAATTCAAAATCAATCAATATAATTAATTGTAATTTTGGAAAATTAAAATAATTAATTTAATTAATTAATTCTTAATTACTTAATTTCACATAGTTATCTCATAATTATATACGTACACCAGAAACTTAATTTCTTTTGCAAGCTAGTCCTTTTCTTATGTCCTGAAATATTCACACTCTAGACTGAGTAGTATAGAGGTGACTTGGAAACCATAGACCTATAATTTTAAGCTTCAATAAATCATATTATTAATTAAACTCTTTAATTAAATAATCTTATTTATTAATTCAATTATTACACCATTATAAATATTGAATTACACTCTTAGTAATTACAAAATATATTTATAAGTGTAATCTCATGTAGTCCATTGATATAATCCCTTCATATAGTTCTATCCTCCAATTAGTGGTTCCTAAATTAGAGCTTGTCAAAATTACCATTTTACCCTTTTAATTACCTCTTGATCCTTATATACCATTAATTCACTAGTGAGTAATTTGTAATCGTATTATAAATTTGAGCTCAATAACCATTCAATTCCAGGATTAACACTTAAGGGAAACAATATACGATCTGTTAGGAAGGCTTGGAATCCAAATCTTGTAAGAACATGTTCCCATCTGTGCATGTCACTAAATCTCCAAAATAAAAGTCACTAGCCTATTTTACAAAAAAACCTTAACGAATGAATCAAAGGTTATAGTGGATATGTATAGGAGTTCATGATACTCAGGATTTAGACCGATCTACATATGATCATTTGAGTTATGTGTCTTAAATCATTATGATAAACGGTATGTCAATAAATATATTAATTCACATCGGTCTTGTCCTATATAATCTAATTTTATAAAGTACCTTCACTAAGATGTCCATCCACATCAGCGATCTGAATCTAGATCGCATGTATTCAAAATTCTTAGCGAATCGTACTAGCAACCATTCTTTAAAGACTCCATACTTTAATATATGTTGTGAACTATTTTGTTCATTAGATATGATCATAGTCTTCTCGTACTAATACAAGATCATAGCTCATTAATGAATATGAACTTTTCAAATTTTATACTCATTATTCAATAATAATTTAGAGAATACAATTATAAGAAAAAATTCTTTTATTAATTCTCAAATAAAATGTATTTACACATGCTTTGAGGGCACTATGCGCAACATCTCCCCCTATAGGTTGGTCTTTGGAAATGCCTGTCACTTGCCTCCAGATCTACAACATAAATCTTTCTGGACCACCAAAAACTTGAATTTGGATTTGCAAGCTACTAGAAATCAAAGAGCAAGCTAATTGAATTTGAATCTGGATGTTTTCTAATGAGAATGCCACGCTTTACGAAGGAAAAAATAAAGAAATGGCATGATAAGAGAATTATGAGTAGAGAGCTTATGCGAGGAGGGCAAGTCCACTTATTCAACGCAAGATTGAAGCTATTCCCTGGAAAATCGAAGTCTAGATGGTCTGGATCCTTTAAACTGATCAGAATCTATCCCCATAGAGCTGTAGATTTGCTTGACAAAAAGAATGGAAAGAAATTTAAAGTGAATGGTCAAAATCTATCCACATAGAGCTGTAGATTTGCTTGATGAAAAGACTAGCAAGAAATTCAAAGTGATCAGAATCTATCCCCATAGGGCTATAGATTTTCTTGATGAAAAGACTGGTAAGAAATTCAAAGTGAATGGTCAAAGGTTTAATGGGAGAATGAGGTTGGCCGTGTAAAGACCTCTATCTAACTCGGTGATCCATAATGCTTAAGGCGCAAGTTAGGCTGAGGACTATAAATCAGGCACTTTTGGAAGGGAGCCCAAGAGAATTTTAAATTCAATTTTTAGTTTATTTTAGTTTATTTCATTTTCAGAATTTTATTGCTTAATTAGGTTACACTAATTCTTATTAAGTTATTGATTTCTTTTATTCTATTTTATGTGCTAAGGTTTCCCTCTTCAAGTAATAATCTTCTTCATTAAGTTAGAATCATTTTTTGGGTAGGATATTTTGAATGAATGCTCATTATTATCATAAGATCCTACCCTTAAAAAGGATTTGTATGAATGATTTTGCAGGTAGGGTTCCATCTTTTGAACAAATGGTAAAAGGGGATGCTCCTATTGGACGGCTGACTCCTTGAGTGCTATGATGAAACGTTGCATAAGAAAAACATGCCAACTCAACGAATATACCATCCAACTTTTGTGCCAAAAAGATATTTGGGCCTTCTAAAAGATATAGTAGAAATCATCAAGCAACAAAAATGGGAGAAGATGTGCAACCATTATGACACAGTCCCATTTTCTTTCGTAAGAGAATTTTACATGAACTACAATCCACAGGAATCCAAGGTAAGTTTGAGAGCTCAAAAAGTTACTGTAGCATCTTCACAGTTAAACGATGTTTTTGATTTAGAGGAATTTGATGATGAATATGTTGGATAGGGTTTTAGATTTTGAGGAAAAAATAATGAACCACGGCAAGTTCATGGGTGGAATTGCAAAAAAAAAATCATACAAACATTTAATCCAATTAAATACAAAACCAATGAATGAACATGCATAATCATATAAACCATGTAAAGCTTTTTTTCCACAACTCAGGGATCAAAGGAAAAATATTGATAAGGGTTGATTTATATGAGTATTAATGAGAGAGAGAGAGAGAGTAAGGAGTAAATGCACTCAGTTGTATTTGTTTTTGTTGTATTGAACGTCTAAGTTTCACTTAATACACTGACCTTATATTAACTTCCTAATTGATATAAGGTAATTAGAATATTGATAAAAGGGAGGGGAATGATTATCCTACTCGTGAGTGAGGATCTTTCTGCCAGATATGTGCCCCTTTCCTTTCCTTATTTGTCATTCTATTTATCTTATTCAGCCGTCAATGAATCACAGCCACTTGGTGATTTCTTGGGTTTCGAGCTAATCAGTCACACTTGGTCACCTGCCAGCATGTCTCGTCCGAGTCACTCAACCACCTAATCAATCATTGCCACGTGATTGTCATTCTGGATCCCTTTCATCTCTTATCGTTCTTCTTTCAGTCCTTCCCTCCGTGCTCTTGTGTAGCACCATGAGTGCTTTTCTTGTTCAGGATGGTTCTTCGTGTCTCAGGTTTGTTTCCCCATCCTAGAGGCATGGGTCCCCTTAGTCTTTTCTTGTTCTTGAAGGCGTGGGTCCCTCATTAGTATGTTATTGTAACTAGTCACCTTTTCCAATTTTGATGCTCTTTCCCATTCTTGAGGTGCTGGTCTTTGTCTGCCTTTCCCGTTCTGATGCTTCTTCTCATTCTTGAGGTGCTGATTCCTGTTCTTGAGGCGCTGATCTCTGCCGTTTATTTACGAGTGTCTTGCGACTTTAGTCTTCTTTCTTTACTCCCATTCTCTTATTGCTCCTTAATTAGCCCTTTTTGGTCGATCCTCTTTGTCCACGTGGTAGTGGATATATTGTACCTGTTCATTTGCCTGCCATTACAATTAATGGATTTTAACTTCGTTAATGGTGCAATGAATGTCTCCACGACTGAACGAACAATTAATGATCTCTACTTTTGTGACTGCCTCACTTCCTTAGGGAATCTACCAAGTATGTTCTTTCTTGACTTGCGTTCCCTCTGTCTATGTACGTTCTTTTTTTAAGATGTGGTGTGCGTTCCCTTAAACACACCCCCATTTACTGTGATCATCGTTTCACCTCCCTATTTTCAATGAGCTTTTAGCATTTTCGAGATATCTTGATCCATTTATCCCTGTTGTCACATTGTCATTGGCTTGCCTTTTAGGTAGACCGGAAGTAATCATTTGTTACGTCTCTTCCCATGCGCCCGTCGTTTGCCCTTCCCTTTTTCAGAACTAGTGTCTTTTCAATTTCAAATTTATTAATTTTTTTAATCTCAATTTCGGCGGCCGTAGCCTATAGCACGTAGTAGTCTTCTTCATTTTTTCTTTTCACTCACATCCCTACCTTCTATAAGTCTTCCTTCTTCCCTTCTTCATCTTCGTTATTTATATTCTTCTTGTTTTTCTGATCCATGTTCTTTCCCTGGTAGTAATGGAGGAGAATCCCTTTAAGGTTACTATTCCCCTAGTTAGAAATAGGGATGAATTCAACCGCTTCCTAGCCATTCATCAAGACGCCTTCCCGCTAGACGTAGTCTATGGTTTCAGGGAAGGAATCCCTAAATCTTTCTCGTGTAATCCCCCACGATATCTATCTAGCCTTGATGTACATAGCCTTAGGGTTAAAACTTCCACTCTCCTCTATTTCAAGAATTTTTTAGTACCTTTAACCTTGCCCCTTCCCAGTACTTGCCTAGCACTTACATGATTATTTTAGGGATTGTAGCCCTCAATAGGAGGCACAACTTGAAAATAGGTGTAGATAAGATCCACGCCTTGTATATAGTGAAATGACACGAACTATCCCATTTCTTAGCTCCCCACGCAAGTGAGAATTGAGGAGGGCTAGTTAGTGACCTCCCTAACTGGGATAAAGGCAGGGAGGAGGGTTCTCTCCTTATAGGAAAGAAGTGCGGTGGTGATGACCGTTGGGTCATTCCCTAGATCTAAGGAGAGTTCAGCAAGTGGTCCGAGTTCCCTTTCTTTCTTTCCTTTTCCACTTTTGCTTTACTTTACTGTTCTGTTGTTGCTTTTATTTTTAAATACTAACAACTTGTTTGTTCTCAGAATATGAGTGGGAGGAAGAGGACGAGGGGGAGAGAGAACGGGAAACGTGGTGAAGAGCTCGAAATGTTGAAGCACCTGCGAAGCAACTTGTGGGGAATGCCTGGCAAGAACAAAAGCCAGAAAATAAGGGATGTCAGTTTATCAAGCGGCATCTTAGGTGATGTCACTCCCCTTGTTCCCACTTCCAATGTTATCCTCCCATATATCGCGGCCGATCTCCCTTCCCCCATTACTGAGGCTTCTCTTATTTGGGGGAGGATTGTCACATCCTCTCTTCCACCTGCCAGGACGTCAACCCTCCTTCCTCTGGTTCCCCACGTCTATCTGTGGAGACAAGCGTCTGAAGGTGACGGTGATACCCCGTGGCTCCCCCAGTTCCTGCCAATGTCAGCTTCCTGAAGGATCCCCGTTCTTCACACGTGGTCGTGAAAGATATCTTGCTTGACGTGGATGCTCCTGCACTCTGCTAGATGTCCGTCTACAATAAGGTCATTAGCCTGAGTCATATTCTGGTGCAGGTACTTCCATTTCCTTGTCTTTTTACATCCTTAGTTTTTATACGTAACTTCATTACGAATTTGTTTACTAACACTTTTTTAATAGGTCGTGACCTACCACAACAGACTTCAACAGGATATTCACTCCGCTGAAGAAGAGATGGCTAGTTGGATGAGGAATGTGATGGAGACCACCAAGGCTCATGTTGCCATTGTCATAGAACGGGATAACCTCAAGAAGGTGGAAGCTGATCTTCAACAAGTTACTGCCTGTTTGACTTTTGAGATTGATGTTGCTGTGGCTAAACAGGAAAAGCTTGAGGAGTCCCCGAGGGAGGCAGAGAAGATTTTTGAAGTAAGCAGGGAGAACTTGACAATCGTCGAGGCAAAATTGGCTGAGGTCGAGGAGGTTTTGGCTAAGTCACATGATCGGGAGGTTGGACTTGAGATTGAGTACCAGGCCATGGTCGATGAATACGAGATGATGGCTTAGTGGGCTACCGTGATGCCAAGTCTGACAAGCCTTCCCACATGTTGCTTGTCTCAATTCCTGACGAGCCCATTGACCTTGAGCTCGAGCTTCCCGCTTCAACTTCCAACCTGTCTTCCGATGTTATTCTCGCTACCTCTTCTGAAGTGCCAGCTGACATCGCACCCGAGGTGGAGACTTAGTTCGTTCCTTTGTGTTTCTTGTAATTATTTCCTTGTACTTTGCACTTCATTGTACTTTGTAATATGTCATTTTCCCTTTTAATGAAGCGAGCTTTTTATACTAAGTGTTTACTTATCTTTCCTAGCAGTGATAAACTTGTTTGTGAGAGGTAACACTTAGCAAAATTTCCTCCTAAGAAAACCTCTTATGTTCTCTAACACTTGATAAAATTCTTGAGAAAGAATTTTCTTTTTAATGGGGATTCCCCTTTCTTGAAGATCACCCTTTCTTTGGAAAATTTCCTTTCTCAAACACAATGAAAATTTTGAGAAGTAAAAGATCGCTTTAGAATGGATAAAGGTTTTTCTGGTTACCCATTTTCTTTGTCCCCGTTTCTAATTTTGATCCATTGAGATTGGAACTCCCTTCTTGTTTACAATGTAATGGGTCTGATCTCCCTTTCGTTTGTTGCAATTGAGTAGGACTTATGGGATGGCTCTCTCAAGGACTTTTCATGTCCCTAGTTTCTTCTGGGAGTAGGACATGTATATTGCCCCTCCCAAGGACTATTTATGCTCTTAATTCCTTCTGAAAGTAGAACTTATGAACTGCCCCTCCCAAAGACTCTTGAGGCCCTCATTTCCATTTTCAGTGATTATTTAGCTGAGGAGAGAAGATTGGCACCAATGTTTTTACGTGGAAAAACTTGCGAAAAAAACACGAGAAATGTGTTCCACTTATAATGAGTTTTTACATTCTTTACAAAATATTTCTTCAGATTGACCCTGTTCCATGGTTTTTACAATTCCTCTCCTTCTCATGTTTTCAGGCGGTAATAGCCGCTTCCTCCTACTTTTCTGATGAAATATGGTCTTTCCCATGTTGGCTCGAGCTTCCACGCCTTCTGGAAGAATTTTTCTGAGGACTAGATCTTCTGTCTGTAATTCCCGCTTTCTTACTTTCTTCTGGAAATAAGATCTCCTTTTCTGATTGTAATGGGCCATTTTGATCAGGGCACTTCCCTTCTTCCCTCTAGTTCATCAAGACTATTTGTTAAGAGTTCTTCATTCTATTATTCATTTAATCAGATCTGATGGTGGGGCTTTCAATTTCCATGGGAACGACAGCTTCCGCTCTGTATGCTAGCGTGAACGGGGTTTTGCATGTTGTTTCTCTAGGAGTTGTTTTGTATGCCCACACAACTACAGGCAACTCTTCAGCCCATTTCCCCTAGCGCACTCCAATCGTTTCTTCAGGTTATCAAGTATGACCCGGTTTGATATTTCTACTTGCCTGTTTCCCTACGGATGGTAAGGTGTGGAGATGCGGTTTGTGATTTTCAGATCTGCAAAGATATTCTTACTAAATTCCTGATGAACTAAAATAAAGTCTGTTGTCAGATACTAAGATCCGGGGGATCCCGTACCTGCACATCAAGTTTTTTCATAGGAACCCATTTACTTCTTCCTCTCGAATTCCGGCAAAGGCTTCAACCTCGATCCACTTAGTAAAATAATCATAAAAAATGCTTCTGGTCAGGTGCCATGATGAGTGTCCCAAAAATGTTCAAGGCCCACTACATGAACGGCCAAGGACTAGCCATGGTTTTCATTTCTCCGAGGGCCATTTTTGCTATGGGCGTGAAGTGCACTTGTCGAACCTTTTCGCATACTATTTGGCATCCTGATACATTCGAGGCCAGTAGTATCTTCATTCATGACTTTATGGGCTATTGATCTTCCCTAGTGTGGTTTTCGCATATGCCCTCATAAATTTCTGCTAACACATACTAGGCCTCGATTTCCCGTAGACATTTTAGGTACGGTCCTACGAACATTTTCCTATACAATACCCCATTATCATCATCTGGCGCCCCGTTGTTGCACCTTCTTAGCAAGTAGTTTATCTTTAGGAAGCATTCCTTCTTCAAGGAAGTGTATTATTTCATCCTACCAACTGGGGTCCCGTTCAACTTCTACATCAGCCTTGCTATTCCACAGGAGCGAGATGTTTGGCTCCTTCAGAATTTCCACGGGGACATTCCTTTTGTAAGGGAAGCGTAATGAAGATCCAAGATTTGCCAACGCATCTGCGTGCCCGTTGTCTATTCTCAGGATCTGTTGGATCTCATAAGTTTTTAGCGTGGTGGGGAGATCTTTTGCTCGTTACAAGTAGTTCATCATCCGTTCATCTTTGGCTATGTATTCCCACGTGACCTGTTTCACAATTAGCATGGAATCATAATTTTTGTTTACATTAGGTACCTCATATTCTCACAGCAAAGATACTCCCGCGATTAGTGTTTCATATTCTGCTTCATTATTTGAAGCATTGAATCTAAAGGAGATGGAGTCATCCAATGTTTCCCTGAAAGGTGTTTGTATTACTACTCCTGCTCCTGCTCCCCTATTATTTGATGCACCATTAACAAAGAGTCTCATGTTCCTTTTTCCTTCATTTGACATGGTTCCTTTTTTACTTTCCCTTTAGTGAAGTTTGCCATGAACTCTGCTACTATTTACCCCTTTATTGAAGTTCAGGGTTCGTAACTGATGTCGTATTGACTTAGCTCAATTGACCACTTTGCTATTCTCCCACTTGCCTCGATTCTATTAATACGTTGATGTTATTGGCCTTGAAGTAAGGCCTTAACTTCCGCGCTGCAGTTACAATGGCTAGTACCAGTTTCTTCATATGTTTATATCTCATTTCTGTTGCTACAAGACTTTTGCTCACGAAGTATACATGTTTCAATTTCTTTTCCTCTTCTTTGATGAGTACTATGCTAAATGCCCCCGTTGAGATGGTATGTATAACAGAAGCTGCTTACCAGGAGTAGATTTGGAGAGTAAGGGGGGTTATTAGGTACTCCTTAATCTTGGCAAAAGCTTCTTCAAACTCTTCATTCCAGCCGCTCATGAAATTTTTCCACAACCTCTTGAAGAAAGGCTTGCATCTATCCTTTGACATGAAGATGAACCTATTTAGAGCAGCATATCTTCCCGTTAACCCTTGAACTTCTTTAGGGTCCTGCGTGGACTTCTTTTCTGTGATTTTCTTTACCTGGTCTAGGTTTACTTTGATTCCCCATTGTGTAACTAGGTGCCTAAGAAACTTTCCCACTGCTACTCCAAAAATGTACTTCTTTGGATTCAACTTCATGGAATTTCTCCTTAGAACATAAAAGGCTTCTTAAAGGTCCTGAATGTGGTCTTCACGCTTCTTAGTTTTGACCAACATGTCATTAATATAGACTTTCATATTCTTCTTGATCTACTCACGGAAGACTTTTTTCACCAGCCTTTGATAAGTTGCACTTGCATTATTTAGACTAAGGGCATGACTTTATAACAATAGATACAATACTCAGTAATGAAAGAAGTTTTTTGTGATCAGGTTGGAACATTTTCACCTGATTGTAGCTTGAGTAAGCATCCATAAAGCAGAGTAGTTCGTGCCCTAAAGTGGCATCTAACATTTGATTTATCCTTGGCAGCAGGTATTCATCTTTGAGGCATGCCTTTTTTAGGTCAGTGAAGTCCATGCAGATCCTCCACTTCCCATTCTTCTTCCACACCATTACCCCATTAGCTAGCCATTCGGGGTAGTTTACTTCCCTGATAAAATCCACTGCCAAGAGCTTCTCGACCTTCTCGTTGATCACTTGATTTTGTTCATTACAAATCTTCTTTTCTTTTGTTTTATAGGTTTTACGGTGGGATCCGTGTTTAACCTCTGGCAGATGATCTCTTCTGGAATGTTGGGCATCTCATGTGCCGTTGTAGCAAATACATCTCTATATTCCTTCAGAATTTCACCAACTTCCTCTTCTCATGTTCCTCGAGACAAGCACCAATGTTGGTCATCTTCTGGGTCCCTTCTTTCAAACATATGAGCTTCAATTGCACTCTCACCTCGTACCTCATATCGTTTTTCTCATTTACCTGTGATTGCTATAAATTCACGGGTCTTTTTCCTTCGACCTTTTGCGTAACCTTTTTCTTAATGGATTCTAAAGCGGCCACTAAACAGATGTGCATGGTGGCCTGGTCGCCCCTTATTGTTTTCACTCCCTCTGGTGATGGGTACTTCAACACTTGGTAGAACGTTGAGGGTACTGCCTTCATCCCATGGAGATAGGTTCTCCCTAAGATCACGTTGTACATGGACGTCATTCCAATCACCATGAACTCAGCCATATAGTTAAACAGATCAACGTTCAATGGGAGAGTCAGGGCTCTTTTCAAGTAATTGATGGCTCTGTTGAAACCAATAAACCGTTGTGAGGTCCCTTTCAACTTTTGATCTCCCATGGACACCTTCTCCACGGTTGCTCGGTATAGGATGTTCACTATGCTCCCGTTGTCTACTAAGACTCTCTTCAATAGGCACTTTCCAACTTGTATTGAGATGACTAGGGCATCGTTATGGTTCTCACCGTGCTCCAGATCTAAATCTTCAAACACCAACAGCAGATTCTCATTGACGTCTGAGTGTTTTTGTCGATGTCTTTCTAACATTGGCCGCTTGTAGTATATCATCCTTTTCTTCTTTTTGTTCCTTCTTATTTGGTTAGTGCCATAATCATGTCAACGATGCGGAGGAGCTGGTTCCCCTTGTCTCGCTTGTCTTCCCCATGATTGTCTTTCTCAACATCCCGCTTCTGTTCATCTTTCTTTACAAATTGACTAAGGTATCCTTCCTTGATTAGTTGTTCAATATAATCTTTAAGCTAAACAAAGAGCTGTGTGTAATGCGCGTTGCTCCTGTGATAGGAGCAGTACATGTCTTTATCCCTGTAGCTTGGTTCCTTGGTGAGCGGGGCTGGTCTTTTCAGCCAAGGTTTGTCTTTTATAGACTTTAGTATCTGGTGTGTATACTTTTTCCCATGGGTGGACTCTTTCGAGATCCCGCCTTGGGTACGTGATTCTTTCTTGCTTGATATTCTTCTCATCTTCTCTTTTCATTCCGCCACGCTTCCTTTTTTCTTGTCTCATACCTCTTTCCCATTTTCGTGATTCTTCTTTCTTCTGTTCAACCGTTCTCTACATAATCCTCTACTCTTCCTCTGGAGTGATGTATGCTTGCACCCGTTGGAAAATCTCCACCATAGAAAGGGATTTCACTTTGAACAAATCCTCGAGAAAGGGTGATTCTGGGTTCTGACCTCGTCAGAAGGTCGATCTAGCTAACCAGTCATCACAGTTCTCAACCTTGGCCGTCTCATCTTTGAAGTCATGAATGTACTTCTGCAGGGACTCCTCTTCCTTGGTAGAGATTGTCATCACATGTTCTGATTCTTCCATGACTGTACGGTAAGTAAAGTATTGCTCTAGGAAAATAGAGGGCATGACCGTGAAGCTCACGATCGAGTGCATTGGCAAGGAGTGATACCACTTCAAAGCCATCCCATCTAGACTAGTCGGAACATTCTGCACATCAACTTGTCATCATGTTGGTACCACTAGGACTTCTGGGCTTAATGGTGTCTGAATAGGGGATTTGAGGTCAGTTTTTCCCGTATTCCCAAGATTCCGCATTTCCAACATCTTTTGTTCCAACAGTTCTTCTACTGCTTCCTTTAACATGACTCGAGATTGTAAAGCTTCTCCCGTAGCCTCCTTCACGAGGTTCTACGACTGGACTTATTCTTCCTGTTAAACATTTCTACTGTTCTCACAGTCTTTTGTTACTCTTTTGTTTATCATCATTCACCCGTTGATTGACCTTTGCTCGTATTTTTACAAGATCCTATTGTAGTGTGTAGATCTGATCTTGCACATTCGTCCATGTGTTACGTATTGCTTAAGCGTTCCTTCATTCCATCTTATTCATCCCGTTCAGGATCATCTGTAGCATTTCCGTCGGTGGGTTGGTTAATCCACATGACCATCTCCATTTCTAGTTTAGTTGCTCTCATTTAGGGCTGCGTTAGATATGGTTCTAGTCATGTTTATGGTCTTGTAGGGTGGGCCTTTTGAGCTTTTCTCTCAGCTCTTAATGAAAGCACCAAACTGTAAAAGATTTTTTCCACTAATCAGGGATCAAAGGAAAGATATTTCTAAGGGTTGATTTATATGAGTATTAATGAGAGAGTGTGTGTAAGGACTAAATGCACTCAGTTGTATTTGTTTTTGTTGCATTGAAATCCTAAGTTTCACTTAATACACTAACCTTATATAGGCTTCATAATTTACACTAGTAGATTAGAATAATCATAAAATGGAGGGGAATGATTATCCTCCTCCTATGGTCTCAGAGGCATCCACATTTTGTCCAGAGATTGCACCTATACGTGAGGATCTTTATGCCAGATATGGGCCCCTTTCCCGTTATTTGTGTTTTCCATCTGTCTTATTTAACTGCCTATCTTATCTGAGTCACTCAACCACCTAAATAATCATTACCACGTGATTATCATTTCTGGATCCCTTTCATTCGTTACTATTCTTCTTTCGATCCTTCCCTTCTCGCTCTTGTGCAGTTCAGCGAGTTCTTTGCTTGTTCAGGGTGGTTCTCTGTGTCTCAGGTTCCTTTCCCCATCCTAGAGGTGAGGGTCCCCTTAGTCTTTTCCCTTTTTAAAGGCGTGGGCCCCTCATCAGTTAGTTCTTGTTAACTAGTCACATTTTCCCATTTTGATTCTGTTTCCCGTTCTTAAGGTGCTGGTCCCAATTTTCCTTTCCCATTATGATGCTCCTTCACGTTCTTGAGGTGTTGATCCTTGTCTTGAGGCATTGATTCCTGTTCCTGAGGTGTTGATCCCTCCTGTTTGTTTACGGGTGTCTCGTGACTTCAATCTTCTTTCTCTACTCCCATTCTCCCGTTGCTCCTTTATCAGCCCTTTTTTATCGATCATCTCTGTCCATGTGGTAGTGGATATATTTTATCTGTTCAAATGTATCGAGAAAAGATTGAAACAATTTATATATTTTATCTGTTCAAATGTATCGATCACCTCTATCTCGTGTTCTTCGTTCATGAAATTCGTAGAGCTATCAATTGATCCTTACACTGACAACCACTCGTTAGAATCAGAAGTAAATCTCTCAAGGATTTTCAGATGAATTGAGTATGGACTCTCAAAACAACGATTTGAAGAGAAAAACCAATTTATTTTCTCTTCTCATACTATTAAAAATCAGCGGCAACTATGTGGGGTAGGTAGAGAGAAACCTTTTTTCTTCTCTGATTAACACACATAGAGATAGGGTTAGCGATAGAGATGATGATGTAATCCCTTATATGATAAAGTCAAAAATATCACCTCTCCCTACACTATGATGTGTTATTTTTACATCTCCCCTAGAACCAAAATTATTTCTAGATTCATCAGTCCAAATTGATGAATTAAATTGATTTATATCAATTAATTAATTAATTTATATTATTTAATAATTATCCAATAATTAAAAAATAACAAAATCATTAATTTGAACGTTAATGTTGTTCTTTACTAATTTAGTAATGACACCCATCTCATATGGGTTCGGGAAGTGTACCTTGGTCCAAAATACATTTTGGTCCAATTGTCCTTGTTTCTCATTCCTATCCTTATGAGATACTCTCAAGACCGAATGAGCCCACATGAATAAAGTGATAGGATTCAAATACCTGACTAATTTATCTTCATAAATTCTCGACCAAATTCCACTATAGGTCTGATGCCGATAGAACTCTTGATTCATATGCACTACATTTTTGGTTGGTGTAAATGAATATTTATATTTCACTGTCCATAGAAAATTTTATGATATTAACTTCAGAAATATCAGTAACAAGAGCATGATATAAAATTACCATTTTACCTATCTAGTTACTTTTTCCTTAACGCTTTTATTGACTGTGAATAAGAAAGACATATCAGTAAAGTGTCTTATACATATTATCATGTCTTATTCATTGACTCATGTCATCGAGTACCAAGCCCGATTTATTTATTCACCCACTCATCAATAAAGCATAAGGTGATGTTGTTGCTTTTGCAATCTTACCACGAATTCCATATCTGTGAACAAGGAACTCCAATATAGTTAAGTCACGGTCCCAACGGTCGAGTTATTGTCCGGTAATTCGAATTCACTCTTTTGTTCTATCAAATATCACAAGTAACTAAGTCAAGTTTCATACTCGAAAATATCCTTAAGATGTAACAATTAGATTTAGAGCTAGATAAATAACTTTGCTCGAAACTAATTGGTTACTGGTCTATTCAACATGTTCCATAACATGTCTAGGTCAACCGTTCTCTGAGACCGACATCCTTTGGTTCAACCTAACAATCATAATTGGGTTTGATTTCCTACTTGATCCTAAAACTATGAATAACCTACAGAACCATATAAGAAAAGTTTGTTTGGAAGACAACTCGGTCTCTACTCTTCTTTCGTTAATAATAGTTTCAGGACTTAAGTAAATTACTAACACGCTTTATCAATATAAGATGCTTAAGAAAGTGCCAATTATATGTTCTTCCGATCCTAAAAGATCTAAATACCAAGGACAAAAGAAGCTTCTCCAAGATCCTTCATATCAAATTGCTTTGCAAGCCAAATCTTGACATCAGACAATTTTCCTACATCGTTCATAATAAGTCGAATATCATCCATGTATAAAAGTAAATAAACCACCTTCCTTCAGTGTATCATCTTACACAAACAAGGTTTGTCCACTAACAGCTCAAAACTTAAGTTCTTTACAGTTTCATCGAATCTGGTATTCCACGAATGGGACGCCTGTTTAAGTCAATAGATGGACTTCAGCAATTCATAAAACTTTTCCTCTTGGCCTTACTCCATCTGGTTGAGCCATATAAATGCGCTCTTCAAGATTGACATTCAAAAAAACAGTCTTGACATCCATCTGTAAGATTTTTTAATCGAAGCAGCAACAATGGACAAGAGAATTCAGTTGGATTTAAGCATGAATACCAGCGAGAAGGTATCTTCATAGTCAATACATTCCTTTTGGGTACAGCCCTTGGCGACAAGCCTAGCTTTGAATGTCTATGTATTCTCATCCGGACCTCTCTTATTCTTATAAATTCATTTACACCCTACGGGTTTTACCCCTTCAGGAAGATCTACAAGCTTCCAGACTATGTTCGAGTACATCGATTATATCTCAACATACATAGCGGCTTGCCAAAGGTTTGCTTCAGGACCAGCCATAGCCTGCGAGTAGGAAAAAGGTTCATCATGATCCTTATCTGAGATTGTCATCAAGGCATCTCCATTAGAAACGTACATGCCGGGTTGTCTCACAACCCTCCCACTACGTCGAGGCTCCAGCTCCTATTATGCTTCTTCCATCATTGAATCAGGAATAAATCCTGATTGGGGAATCGATGTCCTCCCACTCAATAATTCCTCTAGCACAAGTGTGCTTCTCAGCTTCACATTTCATATATAGTCATCTTCAAGAAACCACACATTCATGCTCATGAAAATTTTCTTACCTGTTGGAATATAAAAGACGTATCCCTTCATTCTCTTGGGATATCCTACAAACAAGCATAATTTTGATCGAACGGCCAACTCGCTCGTCTTTGGTCTCAGCATATATGTCAGGAATCCCTATATCCTAAGGTGGCTTACGTACGACTTTCGTCCACTTTATCTTTCATATGGTGTACAAAGGCACCGTCTTTGACATAATTTGGTTCAGAATATATGTCGTTGTTTTCGAGGCACATCCCCAGAATGAATCTGGGAAGGATGATTAACTCATCATGGATCTAACCATATCCAATAGAGTTCAATTCCTTCTCCCTGATAAACCATTCTATTCTGGAATGCCAGGTGTTTTAAGCTAAGAAAGAATGCATTCTTCCTTAAGAAAGTCTTCAAACTCTCCTAGAAAGTACTCTCTACCATGATCAGATCATAGCTTTTTTATTTGTTTCTCTAATTGCTCCTTGACCGTAGCTTGTACTCTTTGAACTTTTCAAAGGTTTCAAACTTTTGGCGCATTAGATAAACATGTCCAAAACATGAGTAGTAATCTGTGAAGGTTACAAAATATTCATAACCTCCTCTTGCTTGGATATTCAATGGCCCATATACATCACTATATACGAGTTCGAGGCATTGAATGATTCTTTCACCTTTCACTGAAAAAGGGTCTCTTGGTTATTTTTCCTTCTATGTAGGATTCACATGTGGGTAGTAATCCCACACTTAAAGTTTACAATGGACCATCCTTTGTAATTATTTTAATCCTATGTAGGCTAATGTTAATAAGACGCAAGACCCACAAGTAGGTTAGATCTATTGAGTTAGACTTCAACCTTTTACTATCCTTTTATAAATCAGTATTTACTTTAGTGTCACATATCATTGAAACTTTTGGTTTTACATAGAATAAGTTTTTTATCATGCGCCCAATAGTAATTAAGCATTCTTTCTAAAAATACCAATATAATTATCAACGAAATCCGAAGAAAATCCTTACTCAATTAAACTAGCTACTGAAATAAGATTTTTCCCAAAAAGCAGGACATAATAAACATCACGTAAAATAAAATAACTGTTCTCAAATAAAAATATAATAATTCACATTGATAATGGCGATACTAGTGCTCCATTTCCCCAATGAAAGTTGAAATCGCTCTCGTTAAGCCTTCTACTTTCCTTGAACCCCTGTAGGGAACAACAAATATGGTTAGTGGCTGCAGAGTCTACAATCCACAAAAAAGTAGAGTCAAGCACATAACAGGTTTCGATAACAAATAATGTACCTTTGGATTTCAACTCCTTGAAATAATCTGGGCAGTTGCATTACCAATGACCATCGACTCCACAACGATGACACTTGCCTTTTGACTTGTCCACTTTCGTAGGGTCCTTGCCTTTTGTAGCTTTCGAGTTCTCCTTCTTAGCTTTCATTGGACCTCTCTCGCGTTTCTTTTTTGTGCCAGAGGAGGAAGGCATAGTCTTAGTAAAGTTTACCTCTCCATTCTTCCTATTGCCCTTCAGAAACAAGGTCTCAGCAGCTTGCAACTCCTTCATAAGTTATGGAAGAGAGTACCTCAACTTATTCATTGAATAATTAAGTTTGAAGTTCTCAAAAGTGTTCGGTAAGGTCTCGAGGATCATATCAACTTGAGTCTCACCATATACCTTAGCTCCAATGATCTCCATCTCATTCAAATAACTAATAATCAACATCATATGTTCTCTTACAGGAGTTTTGAGTTTTATCTGGTAGTTCATGAAGTTTTACACATCAGCCTGTTTGGCTTGACGACCCTGATCCCTGAACATTTTGGTTATGTTTAACATAATATCAGCGGCGGTCTCCATGTCATGATGTGGTTGTTGCAACACATTGCTAACTGATGCCAAGATGTAACACTTGGTGATCTCATCAGAATGCAGCCAAGAAGCATAAGCATCTTTTTCATCTTGAGTCGATTCAGCAATAGGCTCAAGGGCACATGCGGTGGTGAGCACGAATTTGTGCTTTGGTACCATCAGCAACGATATCAGGATTACATTTCCAATCCACGTAATTTTCACTAGTGAGTTTGTTTGCATTCAAGATTGTTGAGAGTGGGGATAATGACATGATTACTGAAAATAATAAATAAATCGGTGTAAATAAATATTTAATCATTTAGAAAAGTATGATGCAAATACTTAAATATTTAAAAACCGATAAAAACATTTTTCTTCTATGATGTTACAATCAAAAACAATAACTCGTCTCATCTAGGGACAACGACCGAGCTATCTCCTAGCGTATTGAGACTCTTCTCGTTTGGTTAATAGTTCTCAAGATCTCACTACATCTAGCTTAACCAATCACCAATGGGTTTGGGCACCTTAACCCCATTGACTAGGTCCTATGAGAGATTCCAATGCGCTTCGGTCTAAGTGTTTAACCAACGCATCGACTTTAATGGTTGCTATGAACTTACAATTCATCTAGGAACAATCTTGTCTCACCACTTCTTTTACAAGTTTTAGCTTCTCAAACAACTCGATGACTCTAAGCGACATGACTCCTAAGTTTCTTCCACTGAAGAGACGGCCGCTAGGGAAGATCTAAACCAATCCTCGTGCCATGATTAAGTTTGCGTTGGGACATTGGGAACGTTTCAACGCAAATGACCCTCCCACTTGGATTTTGGAAAAATGGATTTTTCTTTGCTTTATAAATTTGAAAAGCAAGTTTTAAAATTTCTAAAGTTTTATAAAATTTTAAATCATAATTTTAAATTTGTAACTTTTATAAAATTCAAATTGTATTAAAATTATAATTCATTATAAATTTAAACTACAATTATGCATGTACATGCTACATGGCAATTTGATATTGGCATATCCCTATTTCTATATGGCATGTGATATGAGAATGCAAGATTAATAATAAATGATACATTCAAAATTAACCTCTCTATGACTCATTTCTAATAACAACCCATAAAAAGAATAATAATTAAATTACAATAATTTAAATGCTAGTCTTCATGGCGTCTTTAATTATCTCCGTATAATCTTCAAGCATTGATCAAAACCCTTTTAATTAAGGAAAAATATTTTCTTAATTAAATAATCCATTAAATATCCTTTTTAAATTAATTGAATTTGATTAGTCAAAAAAAGAAAATTTAATGACTAATCAAACTTGGGTCAAACCCAATCAATTAATTAAATTTTATTTTTTAAAAAATCAAAATTGATACCTATATTGTTAAAATTTAAAATTTAAAATTTAAAAGATAAACGATAGGATTAGGATTTTTGCGAAGCATCACAGGGATAGGGCAACACGGTATCAGGGCATCAGAGCCCCGTACTCTGGCATCACAAGGATTGCCGCTAGTGGTGGCAACGGGACAGTCCCACCGCTGTTGGGTTACCCAACCACCACCGTCGGTGGCGAGCATCATGGAAGTGAACGTGAGACAACGCAATGGTGGACAGCGTGGCTCGTGATGGCGGACAGTGTGTGGAGTGGTGCAGCATGTGGCAGAGGACAACGCATGACGTGGTGCAGACGGCGTAGCTCAGGGTGCGTGCCTCTTCTTGAGATTCATGCGATGATATGATCAAAACCCGTTCACGTTGGATTTACATGAAATTAATGATACAACTCTTACAAAATTAAATTACATAAATCCTATGCCATAATTTTGGCATACATCAATTCTAAATTTGAAAATAACACCTAGAGCCAATCAATTAGGATCCATTCATAAAATACATTCAAACATATTTTGAATCTACCATACAAAAATTATATGCCAATATCATCATATTTATCCATACTTACATTTAAAAACTGAATATGAATATTTAAAAAATCATATGCTCTGATACTAATTGTTGGATGGGGTTTTAGATTATGAAGAAAAATTAATGAACAGTGACAAGTTCATGGGCATAAATTCAAAAAAAAGTCATACAAATGTTTAATGCAATTAAACTCAAAATCAATCAATGAACATCCATAATCATATAAAGGTATCGAGAAAAGATTGGAACAATTTATACATTTTCAGTTAATGGAGAAATTATGATTTGGCGGGATACAATTATCTATCTCGCATTTTTCGTTCTTGAGATTCTTAGAGTTATCAATTGATCCTTACACCGATAACCAATCATTAGAGTCAGAAGTAAATCTCTTAATGATTTTCTGAAGGAATTAAGTCTGGACTCTGAATAAAACGGTTGAAAGAGAAAAACCAATTTTTTTCTCTTCCCATACTGTCAAAAATTAGCGGCAACTATGTGGGATAGGTAGAGAGAAACCTTTTTCTTCTATGATTAACACACTTAGGGATAGAGTTAGCGATGGCGATAAGGATGCAATCACTTAAATGATAAATCTGAAAATATCCCCTCTCCCTGCATTGCGATGTGCAATTTTTACATCTTTCCTAGACCCAAATAAGTGTCCAGATTCATCTATCCAAATTGATGAATTAAATTAATGCCTATCAATTAATTAATTAATTCTTTTATTTACAAATTTTCTAATAATTAGAAAATAACAAAATAATTAATTTGAACATTAATTTTGCTCCTTACTAATTTAGTGAGGACAACAATCTCATATGGGTTCGAGAAGTGTCCCTTAGTCTAAAACATGTTTTTGGTCCAATTGTCGTTGTTTCTCATTCATATCCTTATGAGTTACTCCTGAGACTGAATAGACCCACATGAATAAATATATGGGATTCAAATACCCAACTCTTCATAAATTCCTGACCTATTTAATCCTGACATCGTACGACTCCACTATATAGGTCCAATGCCGATAGAACTCTCGATTCATGCGTGCTATATTTTCTGTTGGTGTAAATAAACATTATATTTCATAGTCCATGGAATAATTTATGATATGACCCTTCATGAACATCAATAACAAGAGTGAGATGTAAAATTATCATTTTACCCCTCTAGTTATTATTTCCCTTACTCCTTTATTGACTGTGAATAAAAAAGATATACAGATCACCATGTCTTATTCATTGACTCATTTCATTGAGTACCAAGGCCGATTTATTTATTCAAACATTCATCAATAAAGCATAAGGTGATGTTGTTGTTTTTGCAATCTTACCATGAATTTTATATTGTGAATCACGCAACTCCAATATAGTTAAATCACGATCCCAACAGATGAAGTATTGCCCGGTAATACAGACTCACTCCTTTGGCATATCAAAGATGGCAAGTAACTAAGTCAAGTTTCATATTCACCTTTGAATTAAGGTGATTATGAAAATACTCTTAAGGTGTAACAGTTAGATTTAGAGCTAGATAAATGACTTTGCTCTAAACGAATTGGTTACTGGTCTATTCAAAAGTTTTTAGGTCAACCGTTAGAGTCTCCACTCCCATGCCCTAAGACCGGTATTCATTGGTTTAACCTAACAATCATAATTGGATTTGATTGCCCAGTCGATCCTGAGACTGTGAATAACATCCTAAACCATCTCAGAAGAGTTGATCTGGAATACCGCTCGGTCTTTACTCTTCTTTCATTGATAATAGTTTCAGGACTTAAGTAAATTACAAACACACTTTAATTAAAGGAAACTTTCATTTATTCCAAAAATTCAACAAACATAAATGTCAAGAGAATATTCTGTTATAGCTGCTAATATTACTGACTCTTTTTAGGATGAAATGCTGCGATATTTAGCTGAGGGGGCAAAAACATGTTTGAGGATTGCCTTGATACACCGAGCCAATGTATGGTATCACTCTATCCATACCTCTCTCATCCCAACCACTCATATTCAAATGTCAATGCTAGAAAGGTTGATTCTATTACACTCAAATATTTTTGGTAAGAGTGTTAATGTTGGAAAAATTCAAGAAAGCTTTGTGCTTCTAAAATAAATCGGGTCTTTATTTTTTCCATGCCTCATCTCGAGGCTTTGCATTGATAACTTTGTTCCTCATCTAGAAATTGAAGAAAAGTTTATCAACAGAGGAGCCATAAAATTGTTGTCCATACAAAGGTTTGCTGTAGAGAAAGCTCAAGACCCAGTTGGATCCAAGTCTGAGGCATCATCCTCTCTTCCTTTTTTCACCCCATCATATGACTTTTACACAAGAAAATATCTACCTCACGCTCAATACCCTGTATGAAAAGGACAAGCTTCAATGAAAAGCCTAGAAGAAGTTAGCTAGCTGATTGTAGCATCAGGAGATGCAGCAACGAGCTTACTAGGAGTACGTCTAGAGTAGGCACATGGCCTTGAGAAAAAGTTTGTAGAAGAAATTCATGAATTCAACCATGCCTTTTCCTTCCTTCCCTGACATCCTTCTTTAACCTTGGAGGAAGACAAGAAGGAGGAAGAGGAAGGAGGCAGACAAGGAAGCTAAAGAGGAGGCAGAGCATGGAGATGAGAAAGAGGTTGGAAAGGAAGGAGAGAAAGTTGAAGAAGATGTGGTTCAGTCTGAAAAGGAAAAAGTAGAAGAAATTATGGAAGAAGAGGTAGTTGTAGAAAAGGAGATGGAAACAGAACTGGAGAAAGAATCTGAAAGAGAGAAGGAAGCAAGCGAAAGCGAGAAAGGGCAAGAAATGCTTTTGAACAGGAGAGTGAAGAAGAAGAGATAGAACCAAACCCCCACCCCCACCAAAGCCTTCGCTTAAGAAAGGAATAGATAAAGGAAAAATAAAATTGTTCACATCCAGCCCGAAAGTTAAAACATCAAAGAAATAAAAAACACCGAGGACCAAGGAAAAAGGAAAAACATCTGAGAAGAAGGAAGATGTTGCAGTAGTTGGAGCCCCAAAGAGCTCTGAGAAGAAATGAAAGTGCATATTAAAGAGAAGGAGTTAGAAGAACTTCAGGTAGAGATTGAGTCCACTAAGAAGAAGCTTTCAAACATCAAGGAAGCCTCTAAGGGAAGGGGTGGCCTGAGGAGTTCATCAAAGCACTAAGCACCAATGGATTGCTGCAACAACCTGCAGCAGCCAAGGGGAGTGCCTTTTCTTTTCCCTATTTATTTTTTTCTGACTTTATCTGGTTCTGATTGAATTTTATGTGGTTGAATGCATGTTTTGATGGAGTAGTAGTAGTGTGGAGACTATTAATTTCAAGTTTAGGGTAGGGGATAAAACCCTTCTTTTATTGATTTCTTTTTTAGTTAGTTTTTTTTTTGTATTTCTTTATAAGCTTTGAATTTTAATGCATTGGCTTGTTTTGCTCAACTTTTCTGCTATTTAAAACCATAAAAGAAGTTTGTAATAAAGCATGAGCTTAGGATTTCATAAGCTAGTCCCCCATCTTTTACACTTAGGAGGAAAATTAGTTGCTTTAGGAAAGTTAGGATTCATTAAGTCCAAGTGAGGTTTAATGCTCTATTTAGGTACCCTATCCTTCTAGAATCAGTATGCTATTATTCATAGTAGGATAAAATAAGTTTGGGAGAGGGAAATTTATGCTTTAAGTGGAAAGTATGTAATTTTGCTGCTAAAAAATTCCTTGACTTCTAACAAAATTGTATAAATAAGAGGTTAGAAAGCTTCTTTGTTTTAGGCTTCTAAGTAACCGAGTGCCTTCATCACAAATTTTGTCATTCACGTAAAAAAGTAGCCATAAGCATGAGCTTTCTACAACACTCAAAGTAATAGCAATTGTAAGTAGCAACCTTGTTTGTTATGTTGTTGAGTAACCATGTGCTTTCATCACCAATGTTGTCATTCACGTAAAAAGGCAGCATAACATAGTAGGTTCTCGAAACCTCAAATCTAAAAAAAAATAAGAGAAGCCAAGTTAATAAGGAATGCAACTTTATTGTCAATTTTCCTTGTGCTTAATGTTATTATTTATCCCTTTTTGAGTTGCAAATGTTGAAGTATGTTCTGCCTGGTAGAAATAGGATTGCCTAAATTAGAGTATATTAGGCCAATAACCTTGGATTTGGACTATCTTTAGCTTTCAGAAGTGGTGACTCTACTCCTAGCACACACTCGCTGTAGGGAACTAAACTACTATATATGAATTCAGTATGTCTAGAATAAGATGCTTTTAAATTTTTGAGCATGATAGTGTGTGTAGAATGGCATGTGGGTTGAAATTTCTATCTTGTTTTGAAATGCGTAATTAGTTTAGGATAAGTTGCATAATGTTATCAGTTGAGTCTTTTTATTTTAAAATTGCATCACTCGAGGGCGAGTAATGATTTAAGTTTGGGGTGTGATTAATCTAAGGATTTAATGTCTTCAGTGCATAAATGTTAGTCAGTTGCTGCTTATTTAGTTCTGAGCTAGTTTTGTTATTATGCTAGCCTTGTTAGTAAATTTTAAGCAATTTTATGCATTAAGGTTTCTTTGGTGCAGAGTCTCTTACAAAGTTTGATATCTTTCGACGCTATAGCAGTTCGTGATGCTGTTTTAGCTGTTGCAGTACAATGCAAGTTTCGCCAGTGGTCTGGCAGGTGGCCTAGTTGGTGGTAAAAGCAAAAAGGGAGATTACTGGGCATCCGAATATGCGTGGTGTCCACAGGCCTGCTTTTCATGGTCCCCAACTCTTGGAAGCTCAACACACATCCTAGTGCTAAGGAGAAACCCTGATCTCGAGGGTCATATAAAAGGAAGTTCATCTATTTTTGGAAAGAGGTTGGACAAGCCAAAAGGAGCCAACAATTGCTTAATACAAAAAAGATTTGCGCAGAAAGGGAGGAGGAAGAAGACGGTGGAAGAAAATAATGAATTTGAGGAAGAAGGCAAAGGCTTAGAATAATTCATTTATTCTTCTTCTTTTCTCTCTCTTGTTTACCTCATTTCAGTTTCTATTTTAGCTCATTATATTTCTTAGGCTGCTGGAAAACAATGAACATGGTGGGTATTCTATTTTAACATTTGAGTTTATTATGACCTAAACACTTAGTGGCTAGTATGGTAATATAAACTTGGATTTTACTTTATCTTATTAATATTATTCTTGATGTAAAGCTCTCTTTAGTATTTCGATTAAGTATGCTTAAAATTGATTTCTATTAGTGATTGGCCATTTCTATTAGGATGTAAGTTAGATTAAGATCTCAAAGGACTTAGTTTAATGGAATGGTCTTAATTGATACTATTGGAATATATGCATAAAGTAGCGTGTAATAAGTATTTATTTGTATTTAGTTATTTCTCAGACATTAGTACTATTGAACTCTTATGAATAAATTTAAAGTTTTATTAAAGTCTGTTTATAAATTACTCAAATTCTGAAACTTTCAACAATGAACGAAGGCTGAAGACGGAAGCTTCTCTAGACGAACTCTTCCAAGAAAGTTTAGAACGATATTCATAGTCTCAGGATCGACTAGGCAATAAATCTGATTATAACTATTCATGATAAACCGATGAATGCCAATCATAGGGCATGGGAGTGGAGACCCAAAATGGTTAACCTAGACATGTTATGAACATGTTGAATAGACCGATAACAAATTAGTTAAGAGCCTAAAACCATTTACTTAGCTCTAATCTAATTGTTATACAATAAAAGTAATTTCGTGATTACGTTAATCTTGAGGTAAATACATAGCTTGACTTAGTTAGTTGCAATCTTTGATATGTCAAATGATTGAGTTCGAATTGGCTGGCAATATCACGGTTGTAATTCAATTAAGTTGGAGTTAAAGTTGGAGTTACGTGATTCACAGATATGAATATTTGTGGTTGGATTGCAAAAGTAAAAATATCTCCTTATGCTTTTAGTTATGAGTGTGTGAATAAATTAATCTGGCCAGGTATTCAATGAATTTAGTCATGGATTAAGACTTTTAAATTGTACGAGACAATTCACTATTATGTCGTCCTTATTCACAGTCAATAAAAGAGTTAAGGAAATAATAACAAGAGAGGTAAAATGCTAATTTTACATTTCACTCTTGTTACTGATATTCACGATGAGTTTTATGTTAAAATATTTTATAGACCGTGAAAATAAAAAGGGTTTATTTACACAAACAGAAAATATAGCGTGCATGAATCGAGAGTTGATTTGGCATCAAAACTATAGTGAAATATTACGATGTTAGGATTAAAGAGGTTGGAAATTTATGGAGACAACTTTTTCGGATATTTGAATCCTTATCTTTGTTCACGTGGGTCCAATCAATCTTAGAAATAGCTCATGAGAACAAGAATATTCCGTCCACGAACCCTTCGTGGTTCAAACTTGTTTTTAATTAAATTTAAAACCAACCGGTCCTAGCAATTGGTATCAGAGCAATAGGTTCTTGATTATGCATATTGATATTTGAAACGAACGTATCATGAATTTTATGGATATTGGCGTATAATTTAGTATGGTAGATTCAAAACTGTTTGAATGCGTCATGTGATTGGATCCCTAACTATTGGCTTTAGGCATTTTTATTTCACTTTAGAAATTGTGTACGCCGTATTTGAGGCATGAGATTTTATGTCATTTATTTTGTAGCAAAACTTGTAATTTTATATATTTGATGTAAAATCGTTGTCGCCTCGAAACCTGTCGCCAGAATGACTATTCACACCGGAATTATTGTTCAGCCAGAGTTATTGTTCATGCCGAAGATACTGTTCCGGCGCCCGTCATCACCGTTGCTGCCTGCGGTGCCGCCCCTCCTACTGCCTTGTGTTGTCTCTTGCATAGTTGTTTGCCTGATCACTTTTAGGAAACTTGTAACTTTTAGAAACCCAGGGTTTTTGGAAACCTATGGTTTTTAAAATTTAAATTTTGAAATTTGATTTCAATGTCATTTTGGTCCCTATATATATTTTCTTGATTTAATTCGGTAATTTTTCAAAATTTTTGAATTGTTTTAGAAATAAATCAATTATTAATTACCTGGTAATTTATTTATCAAAATTAAAATTGTTTGAAAATTAAATTTTAAATTGAAATTTAAAAAAATAAGGGACTGATATTTTGTAAAGAGTTACAAAATAATGGGACAATATGGAGATGATGGAGGAAATTGCAGACGTCATGAAGATTAGTTCATAAATTATTTTGTAATTTATTTATTATTCTTTTTAGGTTGTAATTAGAAATGAGCCAATAGGGAGGTTAATTTTGATTGTATGATTTAATTTTAATCGCGTTTCATCATATAATATGCCATATAGAACAAGGGATATGGCAATATCAAATTACCATTTAGCATATACATGCATCATTGTAGATTAATTTATAATGTTTATAATTATATTGCAATGCAAAATTTATAATGGTTATGATTTTAAATTGGAATTTAAAATTAATAAAGGATTTATAAATTTCATCACATTTTCAAATTAATATCAGTTATGTTTTTCAAAACAACCAAAAATCCAAAGTTTTGAAAAAATTAAGTGGGAGGGTCGTTTACATTGAAACGTTCCCAAGGACTCCAATGCGAGCTTAACTGTGCCAAGAGGAATGGTTTAGAACCACCCATAGCAGTCCTCTCTTCAAGGGGAGAAACTTTGGAGTCTTGTCGCTGTGAGTCATCGAGTTGCTTGACAAGCTTAAGCTTCTAAAGGAAGTGGTGGGGCAGGACAATCCCATAAATGAACTGTTAGTCCATAGCAACTAGGGGCAAGGTGACAAAAATCATTGGTGATTGGTTAAGCTAGATGTGGAGACATTTGAGCGTTGACCAAATGAGAAGAGTATCGATAGAAGATATATTGGACTTCATCCCTTGGTGAGACAACTCTCATTTTTCATTGTGACATCATGAAAAAATATTTTTAATGGATTTGTAAATATTTAAGTAGTTGCATCATGCATCATACTATCCTAAGCAATTGAGCATTTATTTACACCACTTTATTTATTCTTTTCAGTAATCATGTTGTTATCCCCTCTCTCAACTATTCTTAACGTGAACAAATTTAAAAGTGAAGATCATGTGGATTGGAAACAAAATCTTGATATCATGGAGACGGTAGAAAAGCACAAGTTAGTGCTAACTTCCCTTCTCCCCTTGAGCCTATTGCTGAATCAACTCAAGAAGAAAATGATTTTTATGCTTCTTGGCTGCGTTCTGATGAGATTACCAGATGTTACATCTTGGCATCTATAAGCAATGTGTTGTAACAAAAGCATTAGAACTTTGAGACCGTCACTGTTATAATGTCGAACATCACCAAAATTATCAGAGATTAAGGACGTCAAGCCAGATAGACGGCTGTGCAACTTCATGAACTGCAGGATGGAACCTGGAACCCCTGTCAGAGAACATATGATGTTGATTATAAGTTATCTAAATGAGATGAAGATCATGGGTAAAGAGGTTGATAATGAGACTCAGGTGGATATGATCCAAGAGACTTTACCTAGTACCTTTGATATCTTCAAGCTTAATTATTCGGGGAATAAGCTAAAGTACTCACTTCTTCAGCTCATGAAGGAGTTGCAAGCTACTGAGACTCTTTTTCTGAAGGGCAAAAGGAAGTCTGGAGAGGCTAACTTTACTGAAAGAAAGCCTTCCACCTCTGACGCTAAGAAGAAATAGAGAAAAGGTCCAAGGAAAACAAAGAAGTAAAAGTTGAGAGCTGCCAAAGGCCAAAACCACCACAAGAGTAGACAAGTCTAAAGACAAGTGTCATTACTGTGGAGCTGTTGGTCATTGGAAACGCAACTACCCAGGGTTTCTCAAAGGGTTGGGATCTAAAGGTATAGTAATGGTTACTGAGGCCTGTTATGTAGCTGACTCTATTTTTTCAAGAATTGTAGACTCTGCAAAGCCTATATGTTGCTCCTTACAGGGGTTCAGGGAAGTCAGAAGGGTTGACGAGGGCTAGTACAGCTTCCGCTGGGGTAATGGAGCACTAGTAACGGCTGCATCGGTGGGAACTTTTAGATTATATTTTGAGAAACATTTATTATTTTGCATGATGTTTATTATATCTAGTTTTTGGGAAGAATCTTATTTCTATTGGTGCATTAATTGAGTAAGGATTTGATCTTAAATTCATTGATAAAGATATTGGTATTTTCATAAATGAATGCCTAATGATTGTTGCACGCATGTTTAATACACTGTTTCACATAAAACTAATAGTTCCAATGATATGTAAAAGTGAATAATGAATCACAAAGGGATAGTAAAAGGTTGAAGTATGACTCAACCGATCTAACCTATTTGTGGCACTTACGCCTTGGGCATATAAGCCTGGACATGATTAGAACAATTGTGAAGGATCATTCTTTGCAAACTTTGAGTGTGGGATCACTACCTACATGCAAATCCTGTATTGAAGGCAAAATGACCAGGAGATCCTTTTTAGCAAAAGGTGATAGAGCCACACAATTCCTTGAATCATACATAGTGACGTATGTGTATGTGAGCCATTGAATATCCAAGCAAGAAGAGGTTATGAATACTTCATAAGCTTCACTGATGACTAGTCACTAATGCATCAAAAGTCTGAAGCCTTTCGATAGTTCAAAGAGTATAAGGCCTTGGTTTAAAAGCAATTAGAAAAATAAGTCAAAACATTATAATTCGATCGTGGTGGAGAATACTTGCTAGGAGAGTTTGAAGACTTTCTTAAAGAATAATGTGTTTTTTCTCAGCTTACGACACCTGGTATGCCACAGCAAAATGGTGTGTCAGAGAGAAGGAATCAAACTCTGATGGATATGGTTAGATCCATGATGAGTTAGTTACTAATCCCTCCCAGATTCCTTCTAACGATATGCCTTGGAAACTATGACATATATTCTAAATCAAGTTCCATCGAAGATGGTGCCTAGTACATCATATGAAAGATGTGATGGACAAAAGTCATCTATTTACCATTTTAAAATATGGAGATGCCCAGCACATGTTCTAAGACATTTGTATTACTGAATTTCTTATGAATAAATTTAAAGTTTTATTTTAAATTAAAGCGTGTTTATAAATTACTCAAGTTCTCGAACTATTGCCAACGAAAGAAGAGTGAAGATAGAAGCATCTCGAGATGAACTCTTCTGAAATAGTTCAGAACGATATTCACCCTCTTAGGATCGACTGGGCAATCGAATCTGATTATGATGGTTTGGATGTCAGTCTTGGGGCCTAAGAGTGGAGACTCAAATGGTTAACCTACATATGTTATGAACATGTTGAATAGACAGGTAACAAATTAGTTTAGAGCTCAAAACTGTTTGCTTAGCTCTAAATCTAATTGTTCCACCTTAAAAGTATTTTCATAATTACCTTAATCCTGAGCTGAAAACGTAACTTGACTTGGTTAGTTGAAATCTTTGATATGTCAAATGAATGAGTTCGAATTGACGGGCAATACCTCGGCTATTGGGATTATAATTTAATTAAGTAGGAGTTACGTGATTCATAGATATGGAAATTCGTGGTTAGATTCTGAAAGCAACAATATCACCATATGCTTTATTGATGGGTGTGTGAATAAATTAAATTGGCGAGGTATTTGATGAAATGAGTCATTGAATAAGACTTGTGAATTGTATGAGACAATTCACTATAATGTCTTTTTTACTGTCAATAAAGGAATTAAATAAATAATTATAAGAGGGGTAAAATGGTAAATATAAATTATTCTCTTGTTACTGATATTCACTATGTGTATTATGTTAAAATATTTTGTGGATCGTGAAAATGAATAGGGTTTATTTACACCAACAAAAAACGCTCGCGCATGAATCTAGAGTTGAATCAACATCGAATCTATAATGGATTCGTAAGATGTTAGGATTAAATAGGTCGGCATTTTATCGAGATAAATTCATCGAGTATTTAAATCCTAAGCTTTGTTTCATGTGGGTCCATTCGGTCTCAGAAATAGCTTAGAGAACAAGATTATAAAAATGAACTAAATTGGACCAAAATGTGATTTTGTGCTAAAGCATATTTCCTACTCCAATACGTGATAGGTGATGTCACTTAAGTTAGTTTAGTATAATTGTTGTATTGAATTAATTATTTATTATTTTCTAATTATTAGATAATTAGTTAAATAAAATAAATTAATCAATTAATTGGTAATGATCAATTATATTTATCAATTGGATTAATGAATTTCAATACAACTAAAACTCTAGGATATCATGTAATTTTCGGCAATAATTGATAATTAAGGGAATTTTCAGAAATTTTATAATATATGGGTATATTTGTAAATAAAAAAAATATTTTTTGATAAATATCTAATAACAATTTGATTGCAAAGAGATAACGAGTATTAGGTACAGTTGTTGTTATCAACACACAAAAAGGAAAAAAAAGTTTTCTCCTCTCACTTTTATTGCCGCCGAAATTAATCTAAAAAAGGGAAGATTTGATTTTTCTTCTTCAATCATTTTGATAAGACCACACTCAAATTTCTACATAATTCTTATGAGATATATTTCTGAAAGTAATGGGTGCTAGTTGGTGGATAAATTTAGAGATCATTCGAGGAAGATCAAGTTCGTGATTTTGATTTTAAAGCTTGAAGAACATGAAGAACGCTCGAGGGAGTTCTGCTAGTTCAGAAATTCTTTGATATAGAGTAAAGGTGAAAAAATCATTTTCCCTTAATCTATTCGTTTTAATATCGTGTATGTGTGATCAAACTAAATTTGGTTTTAAATTATTTAATATGATTAATAAGTTAAATCATAATTTTTTTGATATTCTGCCCACGAACCATTCGTGGTTCAAATCTATTTTTTTAAAAAAAATTTAAACCGATCGATCCTAGCAATTAGTATCAGAGCATAGGTTTAAGATTATACATATAGATAATTAAAACGAACGTATCGTGAATTTTATGGATATTGGCATATGTTTGTATGGTAGATTCAAAATTATTTTGAATATATTTTGTGATTGGATCTCGAACTATTGGCTCTAAGCATTTTTTATTTATTGATGTACGCCAAATTTGAGGCATATGAATTTATGTAATTTAATTATTGCAATTGTTGTAAATTTTAAATTCATTGTAAATTCATCGCTGCCAAGAAATCATTGCCAAAAATTGCTCGAAATCGCCGCCAAGAAGTCACTGGACAACCATCGGGAAGACGCGGGGGGAGCTACTATACACGTCAACTGTTACCGGTGACTGTTCACGCTGTTATTGTTAATGAGGGTGTTGTTCACCGGTGGACTGTTCATGAGGGTATTGTTCACCGGTGGACTGTTCATGGTGGTACTATTCACCACTGGCCGCTGCTTCCATGTGTTGTCTCTTACACGGTAGAGTCCTAATCGGACTAGGAAACCAATGAGTTTTGGAAACCCATGATTTTAGGAAACCTAGGGTTTTTGGAATTCAAAATTTGAATATATGATTTCAAAATTAATTTTAGTCTCTTATTTAATTTCAATTTAATTTGGTAAATTTTTCAACACTTGTATAATTGTAATTTTTTTAAAAAAATTGTTTTAAAAATAAATCAATTTACTAATTACTTGGTAATGTGTTTATCAAAGTAAAAATATGTTGGAAAATTAAAAATTGAAAATTGAAAATTATTTTAAAAAATGGGACCAATATGTTATAAAGTGTTAAAAAATGGTGGGACAACATAGAGATGAAGGGGCAAATTGTAGACGCCATGGAGATTAGTTCATAAATTAATTTATAATTTATTTTTTATTCTTTTATGAGTTGTAATTATAAATGAACCTATAGGGAGGTTAAATTTAAATGTATGATTTAATTTTAATCGTGCATCATCATATAACATGTCATATAGGTTAGGGATATGCCAACATCAAATTATGTAGCATGTACATGTATCATTGTAGATTGATTGATAATGGTTATTATATTAAAATGCGAGATTTATAATGGTTATGATTTTAAATTAGTATTTATAATTAATAAAGGATTTATAAATTTCATCACATTTTTCAAATTAATAAAAGTTATATTTTTTTAAATCAACCAAAAATACAATTTTTTTTCAAAAACTAAGTGGGAGGGTCGTTGAAGTTGAAACGTTCCAAATGTCTCCAACGCAAACACTACTACAATTTTTGCCTTAGACGACGGTGAAAATCTGTCATTATAATCCTATAATGACGGCTGACCGCTTGTCATCTTTCAGGCTATCATCGTTATTCTTTTTCAACAAAAACCATCATTACTAGGTTACCGCCAAAAGCAATTAGATGATGGGGATTCCCTGCCATCATAAGTGCCACCGAAAGTAATTAGATGATGGGGAATTCCCTTCATCATAGGTGCCACCAAAAGCATTAGATGACGGGGAATCCCCATCATCTAATGTCCAAATTATAAAATAAACTATCATGGAAAGGAAAAATGCCTTTCCATAGCTTTTTTCATTCAAAAACCTTCCCGCTAAAGATTGATTTTATAAAACTTTCATGGAAAGACATTACCTTTCCATGACAGCCCTTAAATAATTTACATGTATTTTGGAAAACCATGAAAAAATGAAAACAAATATAGGGTGAACCAGGCAGATTAGATACTTGAGTGAAAGATCATGAAAATGGATATAGGAAAACAGAAACATAAGAGTGGAGAAATAACTCAGATTTGTTACAAAGCATGTGAAAGAAATATTTTTTAATCATACAAAGTATGTGAAAGCAATATACATGGAAATATTAATCAGATCCTCCTTAAATCTTTACTTAACGAGTTACCTGAAGTCCAACAGAACTTCGATCAGAATATAATCACTACCATATGCTATCTTTAGATATGTTGAGACACAAGGAACGTTTTAGTTCAATATCAATCAACTGTACTTCCTTTTTCACTCCATCTTCATCTATAAAAATTATTTGAAGAATATCCATAGGCTAGATATTCATTTACAAGAACAACAACAATTATCTTTATGAAAACAATTTCATGAGGTCAATAGAAAAATGGCATCTAAAACACAACTAAAAATTTGTACATTAACGCAAACACCCCAAAAGAAAACACTTCAAGTTAATTTGTACATGACATGGTTAAATACTATAAACGTCTACATAAATAAAAAGATACAAAAGTGACTGACTTTATTCTAACAAAGCATAACTAATTCACAGTGCAATTACTCACCAAATCAAGAACATATTGGAAACTTTGTATGTGCTTCCCATCTCCATAAACAGTTTAAGGTTCCTTTCTCAACGCCTACATTATCCCCACTAATCATAATTAAACCCTTTTTACACTACAAGAAATCCACATTTTGACAAAATGAATCTGCTCATTCTATACAAATTTCTTACATGTGCCATAAAATTACTAACAACACGCCCGTCGTCGATGCACATTCTGCGTCTGTATGTGAATAAGAAAGGACGCGGTAACTCATCGATAACAAGTTTATGAATGAAATTACCTGAAGGCACCGTACATATCTCTCGGTGTATCCTAGATCATTTACT
The DNA here is from genome assembly GCA_003255025.1 of Datisca glomerata. NCBI lineage: Eukaryota > Viridiplantae > Streptophyta > Magnoliopsida > Cucurbitales > Datiscaceae > Datisca > Datisca glomerata. The sequence continues at coordinate 1,161,048 of QANY01007151.1, read as the reverse complement.
AAAGGGACTTTCAAGGCCTTTGCCAATTTTCGAGAAGATGTCACAAATCTAAATCGGAATTTTAAACTAACCATGCTTCATTCAAAATAAAGTTCCCAAACCGCATGCTCTCGGCTATGTTTTTCTGTTTATATGTTGTTGGTTTCCAAAATCCTTATTTTGTGATTGTGGATGTATCTATGTACAGTTTATTCTAAGTACCCCAATATATTTGTCGTGGGTGTTATGTGCTAAGAATATGCACCCTCTATGGATAAGGGAAGGGGGAATGAGTTTCTATGCTAGGCATATCTGCCCTATCAGCAGTAAAAGTATCATTTAGTTACAAATGGATGTCCTTTGACTATGGAAATGTAATTTAGTTGACAAAAATTAGAAGTCATATCAGAATATAGTGAAGTTCACAATTGAACCTACTATTAGGCTTTATGTAGCTCCTAATTTGTATGGTTTATTTTATTTGATTGTTTTTTGAGAGCATAGATTAGGGTTTTTTCCTTAAGAGTTAACCCTTCTAGGACTCTATTTCAAAACTTGTACCAATTAAAAATTTATTACAAACGGCAGCCACTTGATCATTATCATTTCTCATCCACAACAATAGATGTTTTTTTTGTCAAACATGGATAAGTATTTAAACTTTATATTAAAAAAGCACATAGTGAGAAAAACATCTTTGACATTCAAGATACTTACATAATAGCAGAGTCGTATATTGGGACCAATTGACCAACTATAGTTCTATCTTAAAAGAGAAAGAAAAGAATGCATGATGGATAGATACCATCTTCAAAATTAAATAAATACATAAGGAAAGAACATACACATTACAGTTAGTTTACAATTCTGGAGAAGATAAGTTGGATCATACATTTTACACAGTAGTATGATACGTTTGAGCTGCTACTCTAAGGTGACTTACCTGCAATTCACATTTTATCAATTTAATAAGAAGACTGTTAACCAATCTCTCCAGTCCTTAATTATCTTGTCTATCACTTCTTTGACATGATATGAGATGGTGGGACTTAGATTTAATTTAGCAAGTATCTATCTGAAATCTAAAATTTTGATCAGAAATTAAATACACGATGAAAGTAAGCACAAGGAAGCATGATAACTGATCTTTGCTTACATCAATCTCCAGCTTAACTTTAGCAACAAAATTGTCTTCCAAAAATTCAGATTCTGCAGAATATTAAAGCAAGAACAAACACCCATTAAACAAGCAAGATAGATAAGGAGCTGAGCATTTAGATACATGAAGGCAAAGCTCATGCTCTTATAAATTGAAAAAGAATTAACCTAAAATGGTAACATCCAAAGCCATGCTTGACACCACACTCGAACTCCCCACAAAACAGCTACCATCAGAGAAAGTCTGAGCCCTGATGCCATGGCTCTTTCTACTACACCATTCCCCTACAAAAGTATCCCCTCTATAGAACCTATAGACCCCAAATCCATGCCTCAGACCTTGCCGATACTATCCTCGATAACGGCTCCCTTTCGTCCAGCTTTCAATTCCATATCAAGTATCTGAAACAGAGTGAAAGGTGAAGAACGAAGGAAAAGAACGAAGATGATAGGGAGGGAAAGTAAATGGAAAATAAAAGAAAAACCAAGCCTATTTTGAAAGTAAAGCTAGAAACCTTAACTATTTCCAACTCATATTCAAAATCAAAGGGTTACCAAAAATCAAATGAAAATTTTGAACAAGAACCCTAAATCAGAAATTAAAAATAAAATCATAGAAATTTGAACAAGAACCCTAAGTCAGTGAGAGGCTGCCAACCTCCCTCTCGCGGTTTCGATTTCTCCATCGCGGGGATTGAAGATGATGTCTTCTTAGTTGCACCCTCTGGGGGTTTTGATTTCCCCGTCATGAGGCTTCACAACCACGGGGCTGGGACTTCTCAGTCGCTCAGCTAAGAAAAAATGAATGGAGAGAGAGACTTTCTAGATCTGAATCGGGAAAGAAAGAGGTATAGAGAAACCCTAATCTCCATGGAGTGCTATTCGTCAAATCTGAAGCAAATGATTTAAGATAGATTAGGGATTAGGGTTAAAAGGCATGGCATTTTTGTAAATAAAGAAAAATTATAGAAATATGTCAACAAAAAAATAAAAAGTGAGGTTACTATGATAGACCAAAAAATAGTTGTCATAATAAGTCATATATTAATGACACTGTACTTAAAACCTATCATATTATCTTAAAAGCTAAAATCTGCCTCTTTTCCTTTGACAGATTTTATAGAGCTGTCATTATAATGTATATGTGGCTGTCATTATATCCCTAAATTGTAGTAGTGAAACTTGATCGTGTCACGAGGAAGAGTTAGAACCGCCCATAGCACACTCGAATGTAAGAAACTTTGGAATCGTGTCGCTTTGAGTCATCAAGTTGCTTCTTAAGCTAAGACTTCTAAAGGGAGTGGTAGGGCAGGGCCATCCCATAGATGGACTGTTAGTCCATAACAACCTTTAAGAGTCGATGCATAGGATAAACACTTAGACTGAAGCACTTTAGGGGCTAGTCAATGGGGCCAGGGTGACCAAAACCATTGGTGATTGGTTAAGCTAGATGTGGAGACATTTGAGCGTTAACAAAATGAGAGAAGTCTCAATGCGATAGGAGATAGTTTGGACTTCATCCCTAGATGCTATCTTTTTTTATTGTGACATCATGGAGGAAATATTTTTTTAATGCATTTTAAAATATTGTAGTTGCATCATGCATCATACTTTCCTAAACAATTGAACATTTATTTACACTGCTTTATTTATTCTTTTCAGTAATCATGTCGCTATCCCCTATCTCAACTATTCTTAATGCGAACAAATTCAACGGTGAAAATTATGAGGATTGGAAACAAAATCTTGATATTGTGCTGACGGTAGAAAACAAAAGTTTGTACTCACTACCCCTTGTCCTCTTGAACCTATTACTGAATCGACTCAAGAGGAAAAAGATGCTTAGGCATCTTGGCTGCGTTCTGATGAGATCATCCGATGTTATATCTTGCCATATATGAGCAATGTGTTGCAGCATCAGCATCACAACTTTGAGGCCGCCATTGATATGATGTTAAACATCACTGAGCGTAACTTTATGAACTGCAAGATGGAACCTGAAACTCCTGTGAGAGAACATATGATGTTGATCATAAGTTATCTGAACGATCTGGAGATCATGGGCGCTGAGGTCAATGGCGAGACTCAAGTGGATATGAACCTAGAGACTTTGCCTAGTGCCTTTAAGAACTTTAGGCTTAATTATTTGATGAATAAGTTGAACTACTCACTTCCTGAGCTCATGAAGGGGATGCAAGCTGCTGAGACCCTGTTTCTAAAGGGCATGAGGAAATATGGAGAGGCTAACTTTACTGAAAGTAGGGTTTTGACCTCTAGCTCTAAGAAGAAACAGAGAATGGGTCCAAGGAAAGTAAAGAAGTAGAAGCTGAGAGCTGCCAAATGCAAGAGCACCGCAAGAGTAGACATGTCGAAAGACAAGTGTCATCACTGTGGAGCTACTGGTCATTGAAAACGTAACTTCCCAAAGTATCTCAAAGGGTTGAGATCTAAAGGTATAGTATTGGTTAAAGAGGTCTGTTATGTATCTAACTCTATTTTTTCTTAGCTTGTAGACTCTGCAGCTACTAACCACATCTATAGCTCCCTGTAGTGGTTCAAGAAAATCACAAGGCTTTGTGAGGGTGAGTTCAGCTTCTGCTAAGGGAATGGAGAACTAGTATCGGTCGTATCAGTGGGAACTTTTAGATTATGTTTTGAGAAACATTTTATTATTTTACATGATGTTTATTATGTCCCGAGATTTGGAAAGAATTTGATTTCCATTGGTGCATTAATTGAGCAAGGATTTGATCTAAAACTCATTGATAAGGATATTGATATTTTTAGAAATGAATGCTTAATTACTATTGCACGAATGATTAATAAAATGTATCACGTAAAACTTGTAGTGCCCATGATTTGTGAGAGTGAAGTGAATATCGATTCACATAGGGATAGTAAAAGGTTGAACTATGACTCAACCGACCTAACCTATCTATGGTACTTACATCTTGGACATATTAGCCTAGACAGGATTAAAAGACTTGTCAAGGATGGTCCTTTGCAATCTTTAAGTGTGGGTTCACTACCCACATGTGAATCCTGTATAGAAGGCAAAATGACCAAAAAACTGTTTTCATCAAAAGGTGAAAGAGCCACTCAATGCCTTGAACTCATACATAGTGATGTATGTGGCCATTAAATATCCAAGCAAGAGGCAGTTATGGAAACTTCGTAACCTTCACTAACGATTACTTACGTTTTAGTCATGTTTATCTAATGCATCAAAAGTCTAAAACCTTTGAAAAGTTCAAACAATATAAGGCATTGGTTGAAAAGCAATTAGAAAAATAAATCAAAACACTACGATTTGATCGTGGTGGTGAGTACTTACTAGAAGAGTTTGAGGACTTCCTTAAGGAAGAAGGTATTTTTTCTCAGCTTACAGCACCAGGTACGCCACAGTAAATTGGTGTGTTAGACAGAAGGAATCAAACTCTGATAGATATGGTTAGATCCATGATGAGTTACTCATCTTTTCCAGATTCATTATGGGGTTATGCCTTACTAACAACGGCATATATTCTAAACCAAGTTCCTTCAAAGATGGTGTCTAGTACACGATATGAGAGATGGTATAGGTGAAAGTCATCTATTCACCATTTTAGAATATGAGGTTGCTCGACACATGTTCTAAGACTTAAGACAGGCAAATTGGCTAGTCATTTAGAATTGTGCATGTTTGCAGGATATCCTATAGGAACGAAGGGGTATATCTTCTATAGTATGATTGACAAGAAAATATTCATTAACACGGATGCTTATTTTCTCAAAGAAGATTATATTAAAAGTCTACAGCTGAGAAGCACAGCTGTGTTAGAGGAATTATTGAGTGGAAGAACACCAACTCCCCAATCAGAAATTATTTCTTATTCAATAATGGAAGAACCATGACATGAGCCAGAGACTATGGAGCCTCGATGTGGCGGGAGAGTTGTGAGACAACCTGAAAGGTACATGTCCTATGGAGAAGCTTTGACAGCTATCTCAGACAGGGACATGGCTGGTCCTGAAGAAAACTTATGGCAATAAGCCATGAGCATTGAGATACATTCTATGTACTCGAACATAGTCTGTAAACTTGTAGATACTTCTGAAGGGATAAAACACGTGGGATGCAAATGGATCTATAAGAAGAAAAGAGGTCCAGATGGGAATGTAGAGACATTCAAAGCTAATCTGGTAGCCAAGGGTTACACCTAAAAGGAAGGTATAGATTATGAGGATACCTTCTCATTGGTAGCCATGCTTAAATTTATCAAAATCCTTTTGTCCTTTGCTGCTGCCCTTGGTTATGAAATCTGGCAAATAGACGTCAAGACTGCCTTTTTGAAGAATGCATTTATATAGCTCAACCAGATGGGTTCATGGAGAAAGTCCGAGAGGGTAAAGTTTTTGAACTGCAGAAGTCCAATTATGGATTTAAGCAAGCGTCACGATCATGGAATATTAGACTCGATGAAATTGTTAAGAAATATGGTTTTGAATAGTTGGTGGACGAACCCTGTGTGTATAAGTTGATACATGAAGGGATGGTGGTTTTTTTAGCTTGTATATAGATGATATTCTACTCATTAGGAATGATGTAGAAAAATTGTCTGATGTTAAGTTTTGGCTTGTAAAGCAATTTGACATGAAGGATCTTGGAGAAGCTGCATTTGTCTTAGGTATTCAGATCTTTTGATATCATGAGAATAGACAATTGGCACTTTCTTAAGAATCTTATATTGATAAGGTGTTGTATCGCTTCAGTATACAAAACTCTAAGAAGGGATTTACAACTAGAGCAGTTGTATAGAGAAGTATCAAGCAATCTTGCATTGCTGATTCTACCAGGAAAGCTGAATATGTGGCAGCTTATGAAGCTGCAAAGGAGGCTCTATGTCTTAAGAAGTTCTTGAAAACTCTAGAAGTTGTTCCAGACGCTAACAAGTCCATGACACTTTATTATGATAACAGTGGGGCTGTAGCGAATTCTAAGGAACATAGAAGCCATAAGAGATCCAAACACATAGAACATAAGTATAACCTGAGTAGAGAGATTATTCAGGGTGGAGACATTGTGGTTCTGCATATTTTGACGGACAAGAATTTGGCAGATCCATTCACGAAGACATCAGAGATTGTACACGCCTGCTTTTGGCTAAGTGGGAGATTGTTGGAATATGTCCATAAAGTAGTGTATAATAACTATTTATTTGTATTTAGTTATTTCTCAGACATTTATATTACTGAATTTTTTATGATTAAATTGATAGTTTTATTTTAAATTAAAGTGTGTTTATAAATTACTCAAGTCCTGGAACTGTTGTCAACGAAAGAAGAGTGAAGACAGAAACGTCTCCAGACGAACCCTTCCGAAATAGTTCAGAACGATATTCGCAATCTTAGGACCGACTCGACAATCGAATCGGATTACGACTCTTAGGTTGAATTGTTGGATGTTAGTCTTGGAGCTTAAGAGTGGAGACTCAAATGGTTAACCTAAGCATGTTATGAACATGTTGAATAGACCGGTAACAAATTAGTTTATAGCCCAAAATTGTTTGCCTAACTCTAAATCTAATTGTTACATCTTAAAGGTATTTTCATAATTACCTTAATCCTGAGGTGAATACGTAACTTTACATGATTAGTTGCAATCTTTGATATACCGAATGAGTGAGTTCAAATTGGCGGGCAACACCTCGGCTGTCGGGATTGTAATTTAATTAAGTAGGAGTTGCGTGATTCACAGATATGAAAATTCATAGGTTGATTGCAAAAGCAACAATATCTCTTTATGTTTTATCGATGAGTGTGTGAATAAATTAACTGGGCCAGGTGTTTGATGAAATGAGTCATTCAATAAGACTTGTGAATTGTATGAGACAATTCACTATAATGTGTTTCGGTGCCAAGGTATATTTCCTACACCTATACTTAAGTGTAATTGTTGTATTAAATTAATTATTTATTATTTTCTAATAAGTTAAATAAAATAAATTAATCAATGAAATGATAATGATCAAATATATTTATCAGTTGGAATGATAAATTTCGATACAACTAAAACTCTAGGAGATCATGTAATTTTCAGCAATAATTGATAATTAGGGGAATTTTCAAAAAATTTATAATATATGGGTATATTTTTAAATAGAAAAATTACCTTTTGATTAATATCTAATAGTAATTTGATATCAAGGAGATAACGAGTATTAGATACAATTGTTGTTATCAACACAAAAAAAGAGAAAAATGTTTTTCTTAACTTCTGTTGTCGCTGAAATTAATCTGAAGAAAGATTTGATTTTTCTTCTTCAATCGTTTTGAGATCCCACACTCAAATTCGTACATAAAAGTTTTCTGAGATATATTTCTGAAATTAACGGTTGGTTGTTGGTGGACTAAATAAAAAATCGTTTGTGGAAGATCAAGTTTGTGATTTTGATTTTAAAGCTTGTATAACATGAAGAACGCTCGAGGGAGTTCCACCTGTTCAGATATTTTCTGATACAGAGTAAAGGTGAAAAATCATTTTCCCTTAATCTATTCATTTTAATATCGTATATGCATGATCAAACTAAATTTTTTTTTAAATTATTTAATATGATTATATAAGTTAAATAGAAAAACATTATATTCTGTCCACGAACCATTCGTGGTTCAAATCAATTATTTTTTAATTTTTAGAAGCAATCGATCCTAGCAATCATCTTATATTGATAAGGTGTTGAATAGTTTTAGTATGAAAAACTCCAAGAAATGGTTTATTCATTTTACACATGGAGTCTGCCTCTACAAAGAGCATTCTCCCAAGACCTCTCAAGAATAGGAAAAGATGAGAAAGATTCCCTATGCCTCAGTCGTAGGAAGTCTCATGTATGTGATGCTTTGCACTAAGCCAGACATTTGCTATGCCTTGGGGTTGGTGAGTCATTTTTAATCTGATCTTGGAATCGAGCATTGGAATGCCGTCAAGCATGTCCTTAAGTATCTGAGGAGAACAAGGAATTACATGCTTGTGTATTCAGGTACTCTCCTTAATATGATGGGGTATACTGGTTCTGATTTTTAGGAAGACAAGGATTCTAGGAGGTCCACTTCGGGATCGGTGTTCATCTTGAACGGTGGAGCAGTTGTATGGAGATGTATCAAGCAATCTTGCATTGCTGATTCTACCATGGAAGCTGAATATGTGGCAGCTTGTGAAGCTGCAAAGGAGGCTGTATGAATTAGGAAGTTCTTGAAGACTCTAGAAGTTGTTCCAAACGCTGACAAGCCCATGATAGTTTATTGTCATAACAGTGGGACTGTAGCGAATTCTAAGGAACCTAGAAGCCATAAGAGATCCAAATACATAGAACATAAATATCACCTTATTAGAGAAATTGTTCCACGTGGAGACGTTGTGGTACCCATATTTCGACGGTCAACAACCTGTCATATCCATTCATGAAGACTTTAAATAGTAAAGTTTTTTATGGTCATCTGGAGGGCTTGGGGATAAGAGATTGTACACGCCTACATTAGTCCAAGTGGGAGATTGTTGGAATATGTCCATAAAGTAACGTGTAATAACTATTTATTTGTATTTAGTTATTTCTCAGACATTAGTATTATTGAATTCTTATGAATAAATTGAAAGTTTTATTAAAGTGTGTTAATAAATTACTCAAGTCTTGGATTTTTCATCAATGACCGAAGAGTGAAGACAGAGGCGTCTCCAGAGGAACTCTTGTGAGAAAGTTTAGAACGATATTCGCAGTCTTAGGATCGACAGGGCAATCGAATCCGATTATGACTGTTGGGTTGAACCAGTGAATGCTAGTCTTGGGGCATGAGAGTGGAGACTCAAATGGTTAACCTAGACATGTTATGAACATGTTGAATAGATTGGTAACAAACTAGTTTAGAGCCCAAAACCGTTTACTTAGCTCTAAATCTAATTGTTACACCTTAAGAGTATTTTCATAATTACCTTAATCTGAGGTGAATACGTAGATTGACTTAGTTAGTTGTAATATTTGATATGTCAAATGAGTGAGCTCGAATTGGCAGGCAATACCATGGCTGTTGTGATTTTAATTTAATTAAGTTGGAGTTGTGTGATTCACAGATATGAAAATTCGTGGCTGGATTGCGAAAGTAACAATATCACCTTCTGTTTTTTTATGGGTGTGCGAATAAATTAACCTAGCCAGGTATTCAATAAATTGAGTCATTGATTAAGACTTGTGAATTGTATGAGACAATTCACTATTATGTCTTTCTTATTTATATTCAATAAAGGAGTTAAGGAAATAATAACAAGATGGGTAAAATAGTAATTTATATTCTTCTCTTGTTATTGATATTCATGATGTGTATTATGTTAAAATATTCTGTGGACCGTGAAAAGTGCGTGATTTGGATCCCAAAGAAGAACACGAAGAACGCTCGAAAGAATTCTGCCAGTTTAGAAATTATCCGATACAAGGTATAGGTGAAATTTTTTTTCTAACCTTATCTTCTCGTTTAATGTCGTATATACATAATCGCACATTTTTTGGTTTTAAGTTATATAATTTGATTAAATAAGTTAAATGGAAATTTTTTTAATATTCCTCCCACGAACCGTTCGTGATTTATACTTGTTTTTAATTAATTTTAAAACCAACTGATCCTAGCATATACTTGAGTGTTTAAATCAAGAATGCATGAATTTATATTCATGTAGATCTAGACACTTTATGAGCTGCATAGACATATGAACTTAGATTGCGACCCTTTGGCTGGAACTTAATGAACCAATCTCTAACCTAGCTACGCTTAGACATAAGGTATTTAAGGCTGTAATTTGTAATCTAAAAAAATGACAGTTGATTGTGCTTAAGAGCTAAGGTAGTGCTACTAATGTGCTATAGCAATTGGAGCATGATTAATTTAAATAATGTAAATGAAAAGGAATTTTTCCACACTAGCCTTCTCTCTCCTATTGGATATCTTACTAATATTTAGTGGTTTCCTACTCTGCAATTGTCATTTTATTTCACTCTTTAATCTTACTAATTTCACTTTAATTTTAATCAAATCACCCAATCATTATGGTTTACTACTTTTCCTTGCAAATTAATTCTATTAGGTCAAATATATTGCACATTCACTTACTCCCTATGGAGATCAACTCGGATTTACAATTTTATTACTTGTTAAGTGACGTGTGCACTTGCGTAGAGAGACATTTCACACAACAATGAGAGACACATAGAGAGAGAGAGAGAGAGAAAGTAAGAGAGAGAGAGACAGTGAGAGAGGGGGAAAGAGACCAGAAGAGAGAGAGAGTGTGTGTGCGTGTGTGAGAGGGAGAGAGAGAAATAAAGAATGTGTGTGAGAGGGAGAGAGAGATATGTAGTGAGAATGAGAAAGTGAGGTAATGATCATGAATGAGAGAGTAGTGAGCATAGTATGTGTGTGTGTGAGAAAGGGAGGGAGAGAGAGGGAACTAGTGAGCATGAGAGAGAAAGAGATATAGAGAGAGCGTGAGAGAGAGGGGTAGAGAGAGAGAGAGGGTGAGGTAATGATCGTGAAAGAGAGAGTAGTGAGCATAAGAGATAGATAGGTAGAGAGAGAAGGAGAATGAGCAAAAGGGAGAGAGAGAGAGAGTGAGTGAGTGAGTGAGTGAGTGTGTGTGTGTGTGAGATAATGTGCGTGAAAGCGAGAGAGAAGTAGTGAGCGTGAGAGACATATAGAGATAGAGAAAGCGTGAGAGAGAGTGGGGGGGAGAGAAAGAGATAGAGACATAGACAGAGGTAATGTTCATGAAAGAGAGAGAGTGAAGTTGTGAGCATGAGAGAGATAGATAGAGAACATGTGATAGAGAAAGGGGACATACATATATATACATACATATATATACATACATATATATATATATAGAGAGAGAGATAGAGAGCGCGAGAGAGAGGAAGGCAGGGTGAGAGAGAGAGAAAAAGTGATAGATATTGAGATAGAAAGATAAACGGTGAAAGAGAGAGATAAAGAGGGATAGAGAGAGAGAGGTAGAGAGAATCAGACAGAGAGAGAAAGAGAGAAAGAGGAGGAGATAGGGAGAGAGAGGGAGATGGAGAGAGGTAATGTGCGTGAAAGAGAAAGAGAAGTACTTAGTGTCAGAGAGAGGTAAGAAAAGTGTGTGTGCGTGTGTGAGAGAGAGAGAGAGAGATTATGTACGTGAAAGTCATATAAAGAAAGAGAGAGAGAGAGAGAGAGATTATGTACGTGAAAATCATAGGGAAATAGGGAGAGGGGGAAGAGATAAGAAAAAAAGTCAGAGAGGCAGAGAGAGGGAAAGGGAGAGAGTGTGGGAGATGGTCAAAGAGAGAGAGTGGTAATGTACACGAGATAGAGAGAGAAGTTTTAAGCGTGAGAGAGAGAGAGAGATAGTCAGAGCATGAGGAGAGAGGTAATGCACATGAAAGAGAGAGTAGTGAGCGTGGGAGAGAGATAGAGAGAGATATAGAGATAGAGAGAGAGAAGATATGCATGAAAGGGAGAGAGAAATAGTGACAATGAGAGAGAATATGTGATAAATAGAGAGAAAGAAGGAGGAAGGGTGAGAGGGAGAGAAAAAGAGACAGAAAGAGAGAGAGAGAGAGAGAGAGAGAGTAAGAGAGAGAGAGAGAGGCAAGATAGAGAAGGCAAGCGAGAGAGACGGAGAGAGGGATATTGAGAAAGAGAGAGAAGAGAGAGAGAGAGAGAGAGAAATTGGGGAGAGAGAAGAGAGAGAGAGAGAGATGAAGAGAGAGAGTGGGGAGAGAGGGGGAGATGGAAAGAGGCAATGTGCGTGAAAGAGAGAGAAATAGTTAGCATAAGAGAGAGATAGAGGGAGTGTGTGTGTGTGTGTGTGTGAAAGAAAGAGAAGTAGTGACATTACAGAGAGAGAGAGACAATGTGAGAGAGAGGAGAGAGAGAGGGGAGAGAGAGGAGAGAGAGAGGAGAGAGAGAGGCAGAGAGAGGGAGAGAGAAGGAGGGTGAGAAAGAAGGAAAGAGGGTGAGAGAGAGGGAGAGGGAGAGAGAGAGAGTGAAAAGGAGATAGAAAGTGAGTGGGAGAGAGAGAGTAAGAGAGATATGGGGAAAGAGATGCGGAGAGAGAGGGAGATGGAGAGTGGTAATGTGCGTGGAAGAGAAAGAGAAGTAGTCAGCGTGAGAGAGAGATAGGGAAAGTGCGTGTATGTCAGGGAGAGAGGTAATGTGCGTGAAAAAGAGAGAAAAGTAGTGATCATTAGTGAGAGAGCATAGAGAGAGGGAGAGAAAGGGAGAGAGAGAGAGACAGATAGACACAGAGAGAGATAGAGAGAGGAAGATGAAGAGATAAAATGAACGTGAAAGAGAGGAGACAATAGGTGAGCATGAGAGAGAGATAGAGTGACAACATAAGGGAGAGTAAGATAGAGAAAGAGAGATGGGGAGAGAGAGTAAGTGTGTGAGACAGTAAGAGTGTTTGTGTTTGTGTGTGGGACAGAGAGAAAGAGAGACAAAGAGAAGCAATGAAAATGAAAGAGAAAGAGAAGTAGTAAGCATGCGCAAAAGATAGAGAGAGATAGTATGTGTATGTGAGAAAGGGAGAGAGAGTGAGAGAGAGAGAGTGAGAGATTATGTGAGTGAAAGTGAGAGAGAAGTAGAGAGCATGAGAGAGGGAGAGAGAGAAAGAGAGAAGGGAGACACAGAGAGATGGAGATTATGTACGTGAAAGTGAGAGAAAAGTAGTGAGCGTTCGATTGAGAGAGAGAGTTAGAGAGAGATCTTGATAGAGAGAAACAGAGAGAGGGGGAGAGAAAGAAACATAGATAGAGATAGAGACAAATAGAGATGGGGGGAGTGAGCGAGGGAAGGTTAGAGAAATAGTGGGGGGGGAGAGAGAGGGTGACTGAGAGAGAGCGAGAGAGGGTCAAAGAGAGAGAAAAAAAAGAGAGGTAATGTACATGAAAGAGAGAGAGAAGTTGAAAGTGTGAGAGAGAGAGATAGTGAGAGCATGAGAGAGAGAGAAATTAGTGCGTGTGAAAGAGAGAGAAGTCATTAGCAAGCGAGAGAGAGAAAGAGAGAAAGAGAGAGAGATAAAGAGAGAGAACACATGATAGAGTGAGGGGGAGAGAGAGAAAGAGAGAGAGCGAGAGATAGAGATTGAGAAAGAGTGCGAGAGAGAGGGAGGCAGGGTGAGAAAGAGAGTAAAACTGACAGAAAAAGAGAGCGCAAGAGAGAGAGAGAGGGAGAGAGAGTGATAGAGATAGATAGAGAGAATGTGAGCGAGGAGACAGAGAGAGGGATAGAGGGATAGAGATAAAGAGAGATAAAGAAAAAGAGAAAGAGAGAGAGAGGGAGAGAGAGAGAGAGAGTGTGTGTGTGTGTGTGTGTGTAACACCCCAAATATTGACTGAGTTTACTTCGGTAATCTTTCAAAGTAACGCGCAAGCTAGGTCAAAAATTTTCTTTTAAAATCGATTCATGATTTTAGAAGTTGTCTTATAGAATGCAAGTTAGATTAAGCTTAATCTAACTCTAACTATAAGAAATTAGAGGTAGCTTAGTATTCTTAAGCCTGAATTGTTGCTTTTTTAGGGATATTAGATTATTTAAATGCTTTCTTTTAGTTAGTTGTTGTATATCTTGTTTTAAGGTTAGATTTAATTTCCTGCTAGTACTTCGAGTGGCTTTTATGCAGTTTAATGCATTTAGGGTTTATTTGGTGCACGATTGTTTGCAAAGCTTGGATTTGTTTGATGCTATAGCAAGTCCTAGTTCCTTTAGTCATGGCCGCTTAGTGCAAGCTTGGCGAATAGTCTAGCGTGTGGTTGGTTAGTGCTAAATTCGAAAAGAGGGATAATCATTTATGTTAGAAACCATAATTCAGGTGTCGCGGCTTCCACCACCTGTGTCCCCTCCTCTCTTACACGCTGGACACGTGCCTCGTACTAAAAGGAAACCCTAACTTCTGAGGTTTCTATATGAGAATAAGGTTTTAGAGGGGAGTTGGAGATATTTCAATAAAATAGCCAACAGTTGCCTGGTATGAAGGTGAATCTGTACAGAGAAGAAACGGAAGAAGATGACTGAGGAAGGAAGCAAGAAGGGGAAGGAGACAAGAGCAAAGAATAGCTTGTTTATTCTTGTTCTTTTCTCCCTTTTTTACTTCATTTCAATCTATGTATTGCCTTTACCCATTTATCTCTTTATGCTGGAAACAACGAATTTGAGACATTGTGTTTTTGTATTAGAGCTCTTTATGAGCTAAACACTTTGAGGCTAGTATGGTAAACTGAACTTAGATTTACTTTATTATATTGATGTTGTTTTTATTGCAATGCTTTCTTTAGCGTTTAGGTTTAAGTGTGTTCTATGTTCATTTTTATCAGTAATTGGCCATCTCTTATAGAATACAAGTTAGATTAATATTTGAAAGGATTCAATTTAATGGAAAAGCTTAACCAATGGTTGAATGTTTAAATAAAAAATACATAGGCATAGATTCATGTAGGTTTAGGCATTTTTTGAGTTGCATAGACATATGGACTTACCTAGCAAGCCTTTGGCTGAAACTTAATTGAGCAATGATAACCTGACCAAACTTTGGTACGAAGATGGTTAGGTTATACTTGATGGTCTCACAAGCGATAGTTTAGTGTGCTTTGTGCTAAGGTAATGTTGTTGAGGTGCTGTAGCAATGTAAGAAGGATTAATATTGATAAAGTAAATGAAAAGGGATTTGACTATACTAGACCCTATTTCCTATTTAATATCTATTCAATATTAGTAACCTTTCTCTATCTAAGTACTTGGGCAAAGAAGAGGTAAAATTTTTTATTGAAATAATTATGCTAGTAGGACTTTAACTGATGCTCAGCTAAATCATACCACCACTGAGAAAGAGCTTTTGGTTGTTGTATTTGCTTTCGATAAATTTAGATCATACTTGATTGGCATTGAATTAACTGTGTTTACTAACCACTCTACTATAAAGTATTTAATTGCTAAGAAGGATGCAAAACCTAGGCTGCTTAGGTGGATATTACTTGTAAAAATCTGACCTATAAATCAAAGACAGGAAGGGAACTGAAAACCAAGCGGCTGACCACCTATCGTGACTTAGAACAGAAGCCAAAGCTGAACCAGAATTTGCTATAGCATAGACCATCCCAGATGAGCAGCTGCTTGTAGTGATAGTAACAAAAGCCTAATGGTATGCTGATATAGCTAATTATCCTGCTACTCGAGTCATGCCCCATGATTTCAATGCACATCAAATGATGAGGTTCTTTCAATAAGTATAGGCTTACTACAGGGGATGACCAATTTTTGTACAAGCAAGGCCCTGACCAATCGTTTAGAAGATTTGTGCCAGAGGAGTAGGTGCAGAGAATACTGAAGCAATGCCACTCTTCTCCTTATTGAGAGAATTTCAGAGGATCAAGAACAGCTACCAAAGTGTTGCTGTGGTCAGGATATTATTGGCCCACGCTATTTAAAAATGCATATGAAGTGGTCAAGGGATGGGACACATGTCAGAGAATAGGGAAAATATCTCTAGAAGACAAGAAATGACTCTGACAAACATTTTAGAAGTTGAGCTCTACATCCTGGTAGCAGTTGATTATGTATCAAAATGGGTGAAAGTTGTAGCATTGACAACAAATGATGCCAAGTTGGTGGTGAAATTCCTACAAAAAAATATTTTTACCAGATTTGGGACACAAAGGGAAATTATTAGTGATGAAGGGATGCACTTCTGCAACAGGCTATTTTAGTGATTGTTGGCAAAATATGGAGTTACGGAACATCTTACAAGATACCATTAGGGATGTCTCCATATAGGCTGGTATTTAGGAAAGATTGTCATTTGCCTCTAGAGCTACATCATAAATTTTTCTGGGCCATCAAGAAGCTAAATCTGGACTTTCAAGCTACTGGAAATCAAAGAGCATTACAATTAAACAAGCTGGAGGAATTCAAGATGTTCTCTTATGAAAATGTTAAGCTTCTAAAAATAAAGAACTAAGAGGTGGCATGATAAGAGAATTAAGAATTGAGAATTGAAGCTAGCAGAAAAAGTTTTGTTATATAACTCAAGGCTAAAGCTATTTCCTAGGAAGCTGAAGTCCAGGTGGTCTGGGTCATTTAAGTTGATGAGAATATACACTCATGGAGCTGTGGACCTGCTTGATAAAAAATCTGGAAAGGAGTTAAAGGTAAATGGGCAGAGAGTCAAGCATTAATGGGAGAGTAAATGAGACCTTATCAAATCCTCAATTCAACTAACTAAGCCTTGATTCTTAGGGTCATGTCAGGCTGAAGACTTGAAACTAAGCACTTTTGGGAGGCAGCCCAAAGATAATATTAATCATTTGCAGTAAAATAAATCATTTTAATTTAGTTGATTTTGTTGTTAGTGAATGCTAGGTTCTTTCAAATTCATACTAACAATTTTCTGATTAAGGAAAGATGCTTTGTGATATTTTTACTCGTGCTAAGGATATTTTGTGATACTCTATCCTTAAAAAGGCGTGTGAGATTTATTTTGCAAGATATTGCTATAAGAGGGGTCCACAGATGAAACACTTGGAAAAAAGAGAAGAATGCATTAACTTGTTTACCACCTACGGAAAAGGAAGAAATTGGTGCGTCAGCATGAACCAACTTAACGGATAAATTGGAGATTTTAGATAGAAAGAAATCCAAAATCTCAAAAAGTTTAAATTTTGCCCCCCAAAAATATGAAACGGCAAGGAAGTAGCCACTTGGCAGAAGGGAAAGCACACAATGTGCCTTTAACAGTGAAGTGGTCCTCACCTTGCCCTACACGAAACCCTTTCTTTTTCAAAAACATGGGATCTTTAACCTCATGCGCCCTCTCTTTCTTGAAGCTCTAGTAGCCTACAAAAATGTCTTCTTCCAAACCCACTCAATCCAGGAGGAAAGCTCAAGATAACTGAAGGTTGTCGTTCCTAGAAAAGTAGGTTCTTTATTTTTCCCCTATCTGATATCAAAGCTTTACGTTTCTAATGATGTGCCATGTATAGAGAATGAGGAGAGGCTAATGAATAGAGGTCCCATAAATTTGTATGCCATTCAAAGATTTAAGGCTGAGAAAGCAAAAGGGCCAAGTCGGTCTGATGTTGGAGCTTCTTCCTCCCGTCCCTTTGGCACCCCCTGTAATGAATCAGACACTATTGATGTCTATTTGATTCAATGCACCCTTTACAATGAAGACAAGATTGAAAAAACCTCTTAGAAGAGGATAATGAGCTTACTACAGCATCAGGAGTTGCAGATACAGGCCTATTAGGAATTTGTGCAGAAAAGAGATCTAGCATTAAGGGAGAGTCTTCAAAAGAATTTCATAAAACCTTCCAAGACATTTTCTTCAATCTTGGAATGATGAGAGAAAGAAGGAAGAGGAGGAAGGGAAACAAGAAGAGAAAGAGGAAGAGATTGAAGAGTAAGAAGAGGCAAGGAAAGGAAAGATGACCTAGGTAATGAAGATGAGGAAATGGAAGAGCAGGGAGAGGTTGAAAAAGAGAAAGAAGTGGAGGACAAAGTAGTGGAGAATGGTAGAAAAATCAGAGAAAGAGGAAGAGTTTGAAGAGAAAGCAAAGGAAGAAGAAGAGGTGAAGCCAACACCTCCACCCCACCGAAGCCCAAACCAACAAACACCAAGGAAAAGGGGAAAAGAAAGTATTGACACCAATCCCCAAGCCTAAAATAGTTAAGAAACCAGAATCTGCTACAACATCTGGAGGCAAAAGCAAGGACCTAGAGAAAAAGGCCGTTGTTACCGCATTCGCTGCATCCAAGAAGTTAAAGAATAAGAAGAAGATTGCTAAAGAGAAATAAGAGTTGGATGACCAGCTGCAAAAGGAGATAAAGTTGGTGGAAAAGAAGCTTTTAGCCCTGAAGGAACCTGAAGGAAGCCTCCAGAAAAAGAGGTGGCCTTCGAAGTGCCTCAAAGTAGTAAAATATGGTAGTATGCTGTAACAAGGCATGCTACCACACCAAGGGGAGTTCTTTTCTCTTACCTATTTACTTTAGTAGTATTTCTTTTGGCTGGATATTAAATTTAATTCTAGTTTGATGATGTTTAATTTTATTTTGACAGTTAGTTGTTTTTATTGATTGTGTTTTTTCTATGCAAGTTATATTGTTGGCTTTCTGGCTATTCTGTTTAGAGTTTACTTAAAAAATATTTTCAATATGTTGAACTTAGGATGAATAAGCTAGTTCCCTAATCTTTTTACACTTAGGAGGATAGTTACCTACCTTGGGAAGCTTAGGATACTTTAAGCCCAAGTGAGGTTTCAAGCTCTTATTAGGTGCCCTATTTTGCTAAAATCACTATGCTAATTAAACTATTATTATAAGGAAATAAATTTGGGGGAGGGGAAATGGAATTGCTCTGTATTGAAAATATCAATTGTAAAAATATGCTGAAAAATCCCTTGGCTTTTAAAAGATTTGTTTGAATAAAAAGGATAGAAGAGGTCCTCTATTTTAGGCTACTAAGTAATCGGGTTCCTTCATCAAAAGTGTTGTCATTCGCATAAAAAGGCATTCAGAGATATGAGCTTGCTATATCATTTCAATGCATAAAATTTAAGTAGCGACCTTGTTGGTTTTGTTGTTGTTACGTAGCAACCTTGTTGGTTTCATCACCAATGTCAGCATTCACGTAAAAAGGAAGAAAGCTATGTTTAGTGGAGTTAGGATTACTTAGTTTAGAGATTCTAATCCCTTATCATAATAATAAAAAAAATAAGAGAAGAAGCCAAGTTACTAAGGATTGCAGTGTAGTTGTTAAATTCCCTTTTTGCTTAATGACAATTATTCGCCCCACCCCCTCATGTTGAATTGTTAAAGCATGCTATGTTTATTGGAGTTAGGATTACTTAATTTAGAGATCTTTGGACCAATAACCTTGGAATCAAACTATTATTTGAATTCTGAAGTAGTGGTGCTACTCCTAGCACACACTCACCTTACGGAATTAGCTTATATCTAAAGTCAGCATGTTGATAATAATCTATTTTTAAAGCATGATGCTTAATAATGTTGTAGCAGAATTACTAGAGAGTTACCAACTTTAGTTTGTTTTGAATTGCACATATAGCTATAGTTGTGTTTTTTTATTAGGCCTTGGTAGGTTAGGTCTGCATCTCACGAGGATAAGTGATGATCTAAGCTTAGCATTCTTAAGCTTGAATTGTTGCTTGTTTTTGGGATATTAGATGATTTAAATGCTTTCTTTTAGCTAATTGGTGACATGTGCACTTGCATAGAGGCATATTTTCAGACAACAAGGGTCAAAGAGAGAGAGGAAAAGAGAGAGGTAATGTACCTGAAGAGAGAGAGAGAGAGATATTGGGAGAGAGATAGTGAGAGTGTGAAAGAAAGAGAGAGACAATATGCGTGAAAGAGAGAGAAGTACTGAGCGTGAGAGTGAGTGAGAGAGAGAGAGAGAGAGAGAGAGAGAACATGTGATAGAGTGACGGGGAGAGAGGGAAAGAGAGAGAGGGATAAAGAACGAGAAGGAGGCAGGTTGAGAGAGAGATCCAAACTGACAGAAAAAGATAGGGTGAGAGAGAGAGATGGAGGGAGAGAGAGATGCTGGAATCGTGGCACACGAAGTGGAAGGGGTTTTTTGGAAATTTAATTGAAAAATAATCGCGACGCCACAGATCTGAAAAAATAATTTCACGTGGATCCAATATATATCTATAAATTAAATTAATATACATTCAAAGAAAAGAATTTTAGCTCTTGAAGTTTATCAAGCGTCCTCGCTATCTTCTAGTAAAAATAACGAACCTTCGATTCCATGATGAACAGACTTTGAGATCCATACCAAGTTCATCAAAACCAATACTCAAACATACTAGGACGTGTGTGGGCACGTAGAATAAATCAAGAATAATTTTTTTATCTCTAGATGTATGTAGCCCATGAGATCTAGAGATTTAGAGACAGACTTTTGAGACAGGACTTTAAGAGAGAATTAGAGAATTCGTAGAGCTTTGATTAATCAGTCAGATGCCTCCTAAGGCCAATAGAATATTATCTATATATATTCAAGGTCAAAGCTCATTAGGTTTAGGGTTTCCATAAAATAGTAAATTAATTCTCAACTAATTAATAACATATAATTATCTCATAATTATATACTTGCCCGGAAACTTTATTCCTTTTGCAAGCTAGTCCTTTTCTTATGCCTTAAAAAATTCACATACTAGAATGTGTAGTACAGAGATGGCTTGGGGACCATAGACCCATAATTGTAAGCATCAACAAATCAGATTATTAATTAAACTCTTTAAGTAAATAATCTCATTTATTAATTTCATTATTATTCTACTATAAAATGGAATTGCACTCTAACTATTTACAAAATATATTTACATAATAATCTCATGTAGTCTATTGATATAATCACTTCTCATGTAGTTCTTTCCTCCAATTATTGGTTCGTAAATTAGAGCTGATCAAGTTACTATTTTATCCTTCTAATTACCTCTTGATCCTTAACCACCATTAATTCAATAATGAACGGTTAAATTATAAATGTAAAATAAATTTTAGCTCAATAACCATTCAGTCCTAGAATTAACACTCAAGAGAACAAATATAAGATCCATTAGAAAAGCTTGGATTCCAAATCTTGTAAGATCTTGTTCCCAGCCATCCATGTCACTGAATCTTCAAAACAGAAGTCACTAGCCTGTTTTACAAACAAATCTTAACGAGTGAATCAAAAGATCCAGTAGACATGTATAGGAGTTCATGACTACTAAGGATTTAGACTAATCTACATATGATCATCTGATTGATGTTTATTAAATCTTTATGATAAACTATAGGTTAATAAATATATTAATTCACATCGGTCATGTCCTATATAATTTAACCATATAAAATACATTCACTAAGATGTCTATCTATATAAGCGATCTGAATCTAGATCACATGCATTCAAAATTCTTAACGAACCGTACTGGCAATCATTCATTAGATTACATACTTTAATATGTTGTTGAGTATTTTATTCATTATCTATTATGTTAATCCTCTTGTACTAATACAATATCATAGTTTCATTAATGAATATGAGATTTTCAGATATTTATATTAATTATTCAATAATAATTCAGACAATATAATTATAAGAAAGATGTGCTTTGATTAATTTTCAAATAATCAAACATGCTTTGAGAGCACTATGGCCAACAATCTCCTACTTGCCCTAAAAAATGTGGCATGTCTCTAAACCCCATATTTCGCACATGACTCTTAAACGACTTCGCTGGAAGTGTCTTGGTAAAAGGATCAGCTAGATCTGATCTGACGCTATCTTCATAGCAGTCACATCTCCTCGGTGTATGATCTCTCTTACAAGATGGTGTTTCCTCTCAATGTGCTTGCTCTTCTTGTGACTCATTGGTTCTTTTGAATTAGCTACAACCCCATTGTTGTCACAATACAAGATTAGTGGCTTATCCCTATCTGAAACTACTTTGAGATCAGTATAGAACTTTCTAAGCCAAACTTCTTATTTCACAATTTCACAAGCCACTATATATTTAGCTTCCATGGTAGAATCTGCAATACTTGATTGTTTAATACTTGTCCAGACTACAGCTCCTCTACCTAGAGTGAATAATAATCCAGACATCGACTTTTGACTGTTCCTATCTGATTGAAAATCAAAATTAGTATATCTAGGGGGTTGGGTCTCCACCTGAATAAACAAGCATATAATTTCTTAATTGATAATGACTGACAATTCCTACTACATAACAGATGTCTGATCTCGTACATAACATGGCATACATGAGACTCCCAACTTTAAAATAGTAAATTGCTTAACTAATTAAACTTAATTTCTCGTCTTGTGCCAAAACACCAAACCAGACCCTTGACACTCATCATCGTCATTTATCATCTGAAAATTTAATATAAAACAGGGTGAGTATAAAATATACTCAGTAAGTAAAATTACACATATACGTAGCAATCACATGCGCATCCAATCCATTTAAATCATTAACATAAGCTTGACATACACTTTATATATCATTATATCACATTAAATTTGTTGCATTAGTATTACATTTTCCATTACATTTTTTCCATATAATATTTGGATCACATATATTTATTTACTTTAGACATTTTACATTTTCCATTGTAATATTTTTTTTTTACATTGTTCGCGAGCTAATTTGTGTAATGTTTAGCCAATCAAATGCATTGGGCCACTATTATGGAAACTTGTTCAACTATTAGATACTTGGTAGTATCACTGGATAAGTCAAATGATCATGCATTAACATTAATATTAACCATTAACCATTAAACATTGTCAATAGATCTATGCATACTCAACGATCAAGGCCAATAGACCTTTCATATATATAACTGATATAAAAACTTTCAAATCATCAATCACACATCCAATTATATTGTAACTTAACCATTAGTTAACTTGGTCTTCCAAATTATCCAATTACTTCTAACTCTTAAGAACTTAAAGTTAAATTCCAACTTAATCACAGTCATATCAGATTTCAACTTACAGTTAACCTAAAAATGGATTAAGCCACAACCTCTAATACATTCATACTATCACCTCCCTCCCTAAAAGGGGTAACCATAAAGAACATCATAATCCTATTACAATGGTCATAGAGACTTATAGACATCAGCCTAACAACCTTATGATTCCATAAGGAATGGTTCTGAGAAAATTTCACTTCTGAATTTAAATACATACCAAGGAGAAACCTTCATAATACCCAATTATAGTAGGTTGTAACCTCTATTGACCATACAATTTTTGTTAATCCATCATCCTTTTCACATTATTAATTTTTTTAATGATATTACCGACCCTCACAGAATCTTATCCATGGTACTTTGTACATAACCTCAATAGTTCCAAATGTTAAACCAATAATAATTACAACCATTCATATTGTTTTTAACACAATACACATACTTGGATACATAGTATATCCCAATCATACTTTCTTTGGGTGTATCATCAACAGTCACGTATAAGTAACCATCACGTATAAGTACTGGTAGGTCTATTTATCTCCAAAAAAAATGTGCATGTATCTTAATACAAAGTGTATTGCAATATGAGCCACCAACATGATGATCTTGACTACCAATCAAGAGAATAGTTACCCATATAAAGGCATGAACATTCACCTTTGAATCACAATCTCAAACTTTTTTAACATTATAGCCCAATAATAGTATAGGACTACATTCACATATGTGAATACCAACATGAACTTCGTAGGATTTTTATTTTTTAATTGAAATCTTGCATGTCCCAAATGCAAAATAATCGCTCAATTTATCCTATGAACGATCCTTTCAGCCTTATTAAGATATCTAGTACCTTATTCAATGAACTTAAATTAATCATTTAGTTCTTAAGTGAGACTTTAACATTCCAATCAAACCAGCAGAATCACGATACATAAATTCTCTATAAATCTTGAAATCAACAAACTAGGACCCATCCATTATGAATCCTTGTTAAACTTAATCAATAGTATTACAATCTTATAAAAATTTTATATCAATATCTTGTGCATGTTGCAGAACTAACATCTAAATTTTTTTACAAAATCAACACTTAGGTGAATCCAATGTTCATCACCACATTCTAGAGTATTGGAGGTTATGCCCTCAAAGCATGCGTATTGACATTTAATATGAAATTTAATGGAATTACAATTTTCTTATAATTGTTCTCTTAAATTATTGTTGAATAATTTATATAAATATCTAAAAATTCTATATTCATTAATGAGACTATGATCTTGTATTGGTATGAGAGGATTAAGATCATAGATAATAAATAAAAATAACATCAACATATTAAAGTATGGAATCTTTAATGAATAGTTGCTAGTACGGTTCACTAAGCATTATGAATGCATCTGATCTAGATCTGAATCATTGATGTGGATAGACATCTTAGTGAAGATACTCTATATAATAAGATTCTATATGATAGGACCAATGTGAATTAATATCTTTATCAGTGTATCGTTTATCATAAAGATTTATTACACATCAATCTGATGATCATATGTAAATCAGTTTGAATCCTGAGTAGTCCTGAACTACTATACATGTCTACTAGATCTTTTGATTCACTCGTTAAAGTTTGTTTGTAAAATAGGCTAGTGACTTTTGTTTTGAGATTCAGTGATAATGATGGTTGGCAACATGATCTTTCCTAACAGATCGTATATTAGTTCCCTTAAATGTTAATTCAAGAACTGAATGGTTATTGAGCTCAAATTTATAATACGATTATAAATTAGTTATTCACTAGTGAATGAATGGCGCTTAAGGATTATGAGGTAACTAAAATGGTACAACGGTAATTTTGACCAGCTCTAATTTATCAACAAATAATTGGAGGACATAACTACTTGAAATGATTATATTAATGGACTACACGAGAATACTCTGTCAATTTATTCCATATTTAAAGTGAATTAATAATGGAATTAATAAATAAGATTATTTAATTAAAGAGTTTAATTAATAATCTTGTTTATTAAAGCATAAGATTATAGGTCCATAGTCCCAAGTCACCTCTGTACTACGCAGTCCAAGGTGTGAGGACATGGGAAAAGGACTGACTTGCAAAATGAATTTTTAGTCTGGGGCAAGTACGTAGTTATGAGATAATTATGTGTGATTAATTAATTGAATTATTGATATATAAATTATAGAAATTACAGATATATAATTATAATAATTAATTTTCTAATTATCGATAAGTGAGGCAAAATATCTAATTTGTGATTAGATCATTATAAATTTTTATTAGATAATAATTTGAATCAAGTAAATCTGTTATTTGTAAACTAATAGATACGTTAGTTGAGAGGGATAATCACATATGTTAATTTTGAATTAACTGATATCTAGATATTTATCTGATTAAAATAAATATTTAGTTCACAGTAATTGTCGTGTGGCAATCACTGATTAAGAATCAGAGATTGACATGAACTATTGTAGTACCCCATGGCACTACAGTAGTAGGGGTACAATACTGTAGTTCCACACGACATACAGTAGTGTCGTGGCACACAGTACCGTGAGGCACTGTGATAGCTCACGACAACTGTAGTGTCATGTGCCACTACAATTGTGTACAAATTACAGTGGGTCCCACTGTAATAGTATTTTTGAAATTAAATATTATTTTTAGTTTATTCCTAAAAATATGTTATTCCATTATCTAGAAAATATATAGATATTATTCTATTCGCCTCAGTGTTGACAGAGAGTTTAGAACGTAATTGCTATAAGGGTGATTTTCTCTGTGATTAAAAAGTTAATCAAAATGATCTGAAAGAATTATCATGGTATTCTCTTAGAAGATTGTCTCACAAAAACTAATCTTTATCAGTAAATCTCTAGATCTCATGTGTTGAGTACATCTAGAGACAGATAAGTGTCTTTGATTATTCTACATGCTCACACACATCCTAATGTGCTTGAGGATTGGCTTGGAAGATCTCAGTGTGGATCTCGAAGTCTGTTTTCTGTGGGAACACAGGATCATTGGTTTGCGAGGAGGCTTGACATAGACTACAAGAGCTATATGATTCATATCCATTTATGTCTTAGATTTAATGTATAAATATTTAATGGATCTTGATTGAAAAGAGTTTTTCAATAAAA
The DNA here is from genome assembly GCA_003255025.1 of Datisca glomerata. Classification (NCBI taxonomy): domain Eukaryota; kingdom Viridiplantae; phylum Streptophyta; class Magnoliopsida; order Cucurbitales; family Datiscaceae; genus Datisca; species Datisca glomerata. The sequence continues at coordinate 1,135,185 of QANY01007151.1, read as the reverse complement.
AAATTTATTTTTCAAACCGTTGCATTGCGCTTGTTTTTGTTTTGTTGAAAAACATACGATTCAGTTTTAATAAAGTTTTAAAAGCCACCATGCTCCGTCGTGCGTGCGCCGCTCTTTCCAATAATTGGTATCAGAGCGATCATTATATATTTGGATTTAAATATTGTGTGGGTGTTCTTGCATTGTTCATCATATATTTTGATATAAGTGAATGAATGAATGGTTTATTTTTTGAATGTATGGTTAAAGAATGGATCGTTAATTGTATGGTGATTATTGGGTTAGGTTTTGTTCTTTAATTTTTCCTTAAATCTTGTCTAAGCCGATTTGAGTCGTAGGAATATTTATTTTGAATATTATATTATAAATATTCTGATCACGAGAAGACGAAGAACGTATGAGATGAACAAGGAGGAAAAATCAAAAATAGGAATTCCTAGGGAATTCTGGCGCTGGCACCAAAAATAGGTTTTTCGGCAGTGGTGCCGCTAGAAAAATTAATTTCGACAGTCGGTAGGAAGCGGCAGTGGACGTCTAGCGGCGGTGATGGGTGGCGGTGGGAGAGTCCTATCGTTGGCGGCAACTGTTATCACATCTAGAAAAGTTTCGTAGAAACCCTGATACCAGCTTGTCTTATCACTGCAAAGTTTCATGATAACCCTAACTCTATCTATTATCTTTTAAATTTTGAAACTAATATAATTTTAGAATTAATTTTAATTTTTAACGTTATGAAATTAAATATTATTAATTAATTGGTTTTGACTGAAGTTTGACCAAGTCAATAAATTGTTTATTGACTAAGTCAAATTCAATCATTTTAAAAGATAGTTATAGAGGTAAATTTTCATTAAGAAAAATACTTTTTTTCTAATTAAAAGGGTTTTGTTCGAAGCTTGAGGATTATGAAGATGAACATCAGGTGGAGAAGGAGATATTTTGGAAATATGTAATCTTGAAGTCCTCTTTGTAATTTTATTTCTTTATTTCAATGGTTGTAATTTCAAAATACCCAAAGTCACTCTGTCTATTATTATTTTCTTTAATTGTTAAAAAAATATTTATTAATATGATTGATAACATGACCATACGTTAGCGATTACATGCCATACATGAAACCCCATACAATATTATTTAATCATGCATCTCATTAGTAGAAAACATGATTTATTAGGATTGTCCTAATATTTTTATATGAATTGATTTGAGAAATCAATTGCATGTAAATTGTTAGGTTTTAATTAGTTAAAAGTTGGTAATCACACAACTCTAAAAGATATAGTAACCTTTATGATAATCAACTTTAGTAAAAGATTTTTTTTAAACTTTGATGAATGTAATTAATTAGTTAATCTAAGTTCACCTAATTATGACTTAGGCTCTTTATAAGGTTAAATGAACTTAGACCAATTACTTTGGATTAACTGTTAATTTCACATTCATGGGGTTATTATTTTAACTAGTAATTAATTTGAAATTAATTGATTAGTTAAAATAGAAACACATTATCCTAAAATAGTGAGTGAGAGACGGTTGACATGTCAATGTAACCTATAGTCTCCATTATTAGTACAACACCGTGAGGTATAGTGAGGGCCTTGAGATGACTTTGTTTTCATCCACACCTAAGGAAGGTTTCGAACCGTATCAATACAAAGGTTGGACTTCTTAAGAAGATAAGACTAAGTGATGTAGTTTAGTTTTGACCGACCCTAAGGCGGCATATTATAAATCAAGTCATCGAATCTGAAATAATGGGTTACATTCACAGTCACAATTAAGCTTTCATGTGGATGATTGTGACTTGACTAATTAAGCGTTACTTTATTGTTAAAAGAGAAAGTATGAGATATTTTAAATTTTAATTAATAAGGATGAGAATGTCTTATAGAACAGTCTAAGATTAATCTGGCCGACCCTAAGGCGGCATGTTTTATCGTAGATTAGTAAATGATATATTTATGTGTTTAATATGTTACATTCATGCATCACAATTACTTTTCAAATTCTACATATTTATTTCAATTATATTGAATTATGTATGTTTAATAATTCAGTTATTACTTTGTCTACCATGGGCAACCCTATTACTACTTTACTTGCACCTAAGAAACTGAATGGTAATAATTTCATAAGATGGAATCAAATTTAAACTTGATGCTAATTTGTGAGAACCAAAAATTTGTTCTTACTGACGAATGTCCTGAGTAGCCCACTGCCAATGCCCCTAGTATGTTAGAGACAAGTTTGATGCTTGGATTCAATCCAACAACAAAGTGAAGTGCTACATGCTTGTGAGCATGATTGATGTTCTAAGAACCAAGAATGAAAGCATGGAGATTGCTTGTGGGATTATGGGATCTCTACAGGCGATGTTTGGGCAGCTGTCTAATCAAAGTCGTTATAAGGCTACTAGGAGCTACATGATGATCAAGATGAAGAAATGTACTTCTATGCGTGAACGTGTTTTGAACATGATCAACATAATGCATGAGGCAGAAGTACATGGGGTGACTATTGATGAACGAACCCAAGTCAGCATTATCCTTGAATATCTCACACCTGCTTTTTTTACGTTCACCACCAACTATGTTATGAACAAGTTGCAATTCAAAATGGCCCATTTATTGAATGAATTGCAGACTTTTGAGTCACTCAATAAGGGTATGGCCAAAGAGAGCGAGGCAAATGTTGCCAAGCAAAATCCTTTTTACACTGTTGTTTTAAGTAATAAGTGGAATAAGATCAATGGTAAGGGCAAAGGCAAGAACAAGGAAGGAAAGAAAGCCAAGACATCGCCAAAAGCCAAGAAGAACAAGAACGACAACAAGCCCAAGGGAAAATGTTTTCATTGTGGGGTTGAAGGTCATTGGAAGAGAAACTGTAACAAGTATCTCTCCGAACTGAAAAAGAAATGTAAATATGATTTACTTGTACTTAAAACTTGTTAGTGGCATATGATAAGTCATCTGGATACAAGATTCAGGAGCCAATAACCATGTATGTTCTTCTTTGTAGATGCTTGATTCATCAAGGGATCTAGGTGATGGCAAGGACGATATGAGAGTTCAGAGTGGTGCACTCGTGTGAGCTAATACGTTTGGGACAAGCCGTTTACTTTTTGAAAATAATTATTTAGTTTTGAACAATGTTTATTATATTCCTGGTTTTTTTAGGAATTTTATTTCTCTTCCACTTTTGCATGAACAGTTATTCAAAGTTTCTTTTATTAATAAAGAGTTTATCATGCTAAAGTTATAGATGGACTGTATATGCTTAAACCGAGTGAACGCGCATTAAATAATTCTGAATTATTCAAAGTAGCAAAACCTAAAAGTAACAAACGCAAAGAGTTTCTCATGATGATGATAACACATATCTTTGGCATCTTAGGTTGGGACATATTAATCGAGATAGGTTAATCAGGTTAACAAAGCATGGTGCTTTGAGAGAACTAAATCTTGGAACTCTAAAGTATGCATATTCGTTGGCTATGCTCTAGAAATTAGAGGTGGGTACTTTTATGAAGTATGTAGGTCCACCTAAAGATGTAAGGCCCATTGGATGTAAATGGATCTTTAAGAATAAAAGAGGTGCAGATGGGAGAGTAGAGATTTTCAAGGCACAACTGGTAGCCAAGGGCTATACATAAAGGGAAATAGTCGATTATGAAGAGACATTCTCCCCTATTGTCATGCTAAAATCCATTCACATCCTTTTTTCCATTACCGCTAGTTTAGACTATGAAATATGGTAAATGGACATCAATAAAGCTTTTCTGAATGACTCTTTTGAAGAAAGCATCTAAATGATGCAACTAGAAGGGTTCGTGAAAATGGGGCAAGATCGAAAAGTATGCAAGTTGCTTAAATCTATTTATGGATCAAAGCAAGCATCTAGATCCTGGAATCATACCTTTAATTAGATTATTAAATCATATGGCTTCGAGCAAAATGTTGACGAAGCTTGTGTTTATAAATACATCAAAGACAAGATAGTGATTTTTTTAGTTATTTATGTTACTGATATTCTACTCATTGGGAATGATGTAGAAATTTTGTCAAAGGTAATGAAGTGGTTAGCTGAGAAACTCCAAATGAAAGATTTGGGAGAGGCGAGCTATGTTCTAGGAATCCAAATTCTAAGGAATAGAAAGAACAAGCCTTTGGCACTTTCTCAGGCATCTTATATTGATAAAGTACTGGAGAGATTCTCTATGGAGAATTCCAAGAAAGGTCAACTATCGACGAGACATGAATTTTTCCTCTCCATGAAGCAATGTCCTAAGACATCTAAAGAGGAAGAGGATATGAGAAAGGTTCCTTATGCTTCAGCTATTAGTAGTCTCATATATGCCTATTGTGTACGAGACCAGACATCTACTATACACATGGAATTGTCAGCCGTTATCAATTAAATCCTTCTTAGAACATTGGATTGCAGTAAAGCACATTCTCAAGTATCTTAGGAGAATGAGAAAATATAGGCTTGTTTACTTAGAAGGAGACCTGAATTGCACTGGATATAAATATTAGGAATCAGATAAGGATAAATGAAAGTTGATGGTTGGGTCATAGACTGAGGTGATCTAACTGTTATGAAGATAACGTTGGATCAAAATTTGGCTCTTGCTCTTATGGAGACAACGTTGGATTAGAACCTGGCTGACTCATTTACCTAGACACTTCCAATGAAGTTGGTTGAGGGTCATGTATGCAACATGGGATTCAGAGAGATGCCACATTTGCTTTAGGGCAAGTGAGAGATTGTTGGGGGTTACTCAAAGCATGTGTATTGACATTTTAATATGAAATTTAGTGGAATTACATTTTTCATATAATTGTTCTGTTAGATTATTGCTGAATAATTTATATAAATATCTGAAAAATCCATATTTTTATTAATGAGACTATGATCTTGTACTAGTACGTGAGGATTAAGATCATAGATAATGAATGTCAGCAACATATTAAAGTATGAAATCTTTAATGAATGGTTGCTAATATGGTTCACTAAGCATTATGAATGCATGTGATCTAGATCTGGTGGATCATTGATGTGGATAGACATCTTAGTGAAGGTACTTTATATAATAAGATTATATAGTACAGGATCAATGTGAATTAATATATTTATTAACGTACCGTTTATCATAACGATTTAATTCACATCAATCTGATGATCATATGTAGATCAATCTGAATCATAAGTATTAATAAACTCCTATACATGTCTACTGGATCTTTTGATTCACTCGTTAAGGTTTGTTTGTAAAATAGGCTTGCGACGTTTGGTTTGGAGATTCTCTGATATGGATGGCTGAGAACGTGATCTTACAAGATTTATAATCCAAGCTTTCCTAACGTATCATATATTGCTTCCCTCAAGTGTTAATTCTTGATTTGAATGATTATTGAGCTCAAATTTATAATATGATTGTAAATTAGTCATTCACTAGTGAATTAATGGTACTTAAGGATCAAGGGGTAATTAGAAGAGTAAATTGGTAATTTTGAGAAACTCTAATTTATGAACCAATAATTGGAGGACAGAACTACGTGAAATGATTATATCAATGGGCTACACGATAATACTCTATAAATACATTATATAATCACTAAGAGTGTAATTCTATATTTATAGTGGAGTAATAGTGGAATTAATAAATAAGACTATTTAATTAAATAGTTTAATTAATAATCTAGTTTATTGGAGATTAAAATTATAGGTTTATGATCCCCAAGTCATCTCTGTACTATGCAGTTTAGGGTGTGAATATTTCATGACATGAGAAAAGGACTGACTTGCAAAATGAATTTTTATTATGGGGCAAGTACGTAATTAAGAGATAATTATATGTGATTAATTAATTAAGAACTAAGTAATTCAATTAATTATATATAAATTCTGGCAATCACACACACACACACACACACACACAGACACACACACACATATGTATATAATTATATCGATTAATTTTCTAATTATCGATAAGTAAGACAAAATATCAATTTGTGAAATTAGATAATTATAAATTATTATTAGAAAATAATTTGAATCGACTAAATCTGTTATTTGTGAACTAACAGATAAATTAGTTGATAGGGATAATCAGATATGTTAATTTTGAATTAACTGATATCTAGGTATTTATCTGATTAAAATAATTATTTAATTCACACTAATTGCCATATGGTGATCACTGACTGAAAATCAGAGATGAACATGAACTATTGGAGTGTCATGTGGCATTGCAGTAGCGGGGTGTAATCTTGTAGTGCCACACGACACTGCAGTAGTGTCGTGAGGCACTGTGATAGCGCACAACAACTGCAGTGTTGTGTGGCTGCTGTTGTGCACAAATGGTAGTGGGTCCCATTGCAATGATAATTTTTAGATTAAATATTATTTTCAGTTTATCTCTGAAAATATGATGTCATTATTTAGAAAAATATAGATATTATTCTATTGGCCTTAGTGTTGACAGAGAGTTTAGAACACAATCACTATCGGTGTGAATTTTCTCTATGATTAAAAAGTTAATCAAAAAGCTCTAAAAGAATTATCATCCTATTCTCTCAGAGGATTGTCTCACAAAAATTAATCATTCTCAGTAAATCTAGAGCTCATGTGTTGAGTACATCTAGAGACAGAAAAATGTCTTTAATTATTCCACGTGCCCACACACGTCCTAGTGCGTTTGAGGATTGGCTTGGAAGATCTTGGTGTACGTCTCGAAGTCCGTTGTTTGTGGGAATGCAGGATCGTTGGTTTTCGAGGACGCTTGATATAGGCTATAAGTGATATATGATTCCTATCCATGTATGTCTTAGATTTAATGTATATATATATAATTATGGATATAACCAACTATTCATTTTTATCAACTAGCACTACTACAATTTTAGCCTTAGATGATGGTTAAAACCGATCATTATGACTCTATAATGCCTTTCTATGACAGCTTTTTTCATTAAAAAACCTTTCCACGACAAATTTTTTTTTATATATATTAAATTGCTTGCTCCATAGATATTGATTATAAAACAAATCATTTCAAGCTTGAGGAAAGTATCTACAATGTTAAAAAAAACTATAATATAGATGTTGATAAACTTAAGAAATTGATGGTAAAATACTTTGGAGTGAGATAGTAACAAACAAAGGGAACAAAGTTACTAGTACAACATAATAGTAGTAAGCTAGCCTGCAAGCCCGAACATAGTGACATTGGATGTACCAGTCATTGGAAGATCTAATATTATACGATATCAAAACACTCTCATTTGTATGCAAATAATTGGAACCTACTAAAAGCAACACTTATTAAGGAGGGAGAACCATAAACAGCTCCAAATACCATGAAGAAAAAATCATACGAGTAGTACAAATCTTAAGAGTTGCAAAAACATTCACATAATTAAATGAATATAAGGTTGCAACAAATTTACTAGTATAGGAAACACAAACCTGCATTTTATACATAGAAGGATGCTTTTCCATACATAGTTTATCACAATAGCTTACTTCAACAAACCTACATACTAATAGGAAAATATAATTATTGGATGATCTTATTCCTAAACTCAGCGCCAACACTTCTGATTATAATGAAATAGAGTTACTAAATTAGATGAGCTAATTATCTTGACAAGAATGTAGTTCAGCTAACTGGAAGCATTAATAAACTCATCAGTAGTCACAGATAAATAGAGTATGAGTATGCATATAGAGGGGCTCAAAATGGTCTTTCTCTTCCTCCAAAGCGACGTTGTCTTGACTCCTTTTTACCACCAAGACCCTCTCTTGTTGGAAAGAATGTAAATAAGACAAAATTGATGTTTGCATGGATAACATTTAAGTAATTAGAACTATTTGCTTAAACTTCTTGGAATCCACCCAACCATAAGTTGCTGCCTGTTGTAACCAACTACAATTTGGACAGTGGCATCCCCTGTCCAAATTCAAAGACGTGCAATTATTTACCATGTCAACGGGCAAAAAATTGATAAATTTTGAAGAAAGGCCAGTCATCAACTGACAAAGGAACATACAAAATACTCATAGGATTGGCTAGAATGCTCTGGCATTTATTAAAACTAGAATTGGCTCACATAAAACTAACATGAAAGATGAGGAAAATTTATGCATAAAACGAAGCTTCTAAATTCAATCTACGTAACTCCATCTTACATTTTGTCATTGATTTCTTCAAGCATATTCATCAGCTTCTTGGCTAATTGTTACCTGTAGTAGATGGATACAAGGTGCAAAATACAAGAAAATAAAATGAAAATGATCTTTTAAACAAAGAATTAAATCACCTTGTAGTTCTGGCTGCACATAGTTCTTTCCTTGGTAGAAAATTATTGCATTATTAGGCTTTATGTCAATCACATGCCTTTACTAAACTGACCGAGCTCGTCAGTATATTCATGAATCTACCCTGGCTTGCAAGGCTTGCAAATAACTTTAACAGTTTCATTCTTTTTCCAATAGAGGTGCATATTGAGAACAACTCCACCAAAAACACCTCGTCTCCTAACTAGTACGATTTTCTTCTTCTCACCAGTAAGCTTGAAGGAATGTTTCTCTTCCTCTATAAGAATTTCAGGATCATACGTTTTAGATGGGACATTGGGAACATTAAATTTTCTTAACTTTTTAATTAACCACACTTATTTCCTCTTAGCATGTATATAACATATGAACAGATTAATATAAAAGGAAAAAATTCTTATTTTTTCATGTAACTGTCTGGGAGAAGCCAAATAACTAATAGTGTTACCTATGTATATTTTCTTATCCATATTTAACTAGCCTATAAGGTTTAGTACAAAAATCCCAATAAAATAATAATATAGTAACTCAACTACTATGAATCACATCATTCATGAATCATAAATAGGTTTCAGCAACACAACATGCCCTGTATTTAAAATTAGACATATAATGAACAAAGTTTGTAACTGGCATCAATATATAATGATGTCTATACTTGATTTTTACACAAACAAATCTTTGTCCCATCATACATAAGTAATGGAAGTTTGTAAATTTATCGGTTATAAAAAGCCACCTGATAGATATTAACAACATTAGCATAAAAACTTTCTTCAACTTAACCAAGAAAGTTCTTAAAAAGTAGGAAGAATTCTCATTTATTAAATCCTTTATTCAATTTCCAAACATGACCAACAATATCTAGAAGTCAAACTCACCACCGAGTTGAAGCATTTACAGCTACCATTATACAACTCCCACATTAAGTAGCTCTCATCAGCAAGGCGCATAGACAATTTCGTGCATATTGAACGAATTCATAATCATCTAGATAATTTCATACTGAAAAATGGATGAACACTGATCATAGTGATCTAAAACAAAAATTGTTCGAAAGTAAATTTTCCCAGATGGAGATATGTGAAAGTTGTATGAATTCGAAAGTATCTAATAAGGCTTATAGAACTCTGAACAGAATCCCAGATTCAGAGACTCTAAATTCATAACAGCCGGTGCAGACCTCAACAGAAAATAATGCCATCACATTCCCCCTCGTTAGATGAAATGAGTGGGTCGATTTCAAGATCTATCACTAGGAAGAACCTTAACTCTAAATCTAAACCCTAAATAAATCAGAAAACTCAAAACCCTAACTCAAAATCTAAACTATAAATCTTAATAAAACTAAATCAGGACAAATAACACTAAATAAAGCTGGAAAAAAACAACAAACTCACCACGAGAGAGTGAGAATCATCGTCAAAGGATGATATTTAAGAGAGAAAATAGATCAAAGATGAGCGAGTGGCAGAGTGAGAGAAGTATCAAGAGCAAGATAGCAGTGCACAGACGAGCTAGAGAGAGCAGTGTAGAGGAAAACTCGAGAGGGAGAGAAAGAGAGAGAGAGCATGTTTAGAGTGAGAGAGAGCAGGCTGAGAGAGAGCGGGCTAAGAGTGAGAGAAGGGGTTCGATGAGGAGGGACTCTGAGAATATGAGAAATATTAGTATTATATAGGTGGAATTTTTGTAATTATGATGAATGGGTATATATAACTATGACAATGATTATTATACTTGTCATAGTAGATAATATATTAATGACAACTAAGTTTTTAGCTTTCATCTCATCCAAACTATTCCACCCTAATCTATTTTCCTTTGATAGATTTTAGAGACCTGTCATTGTATTATATATGTGGCTGTCACTATAAGCCAGGATTGTAGTAGTGTAGCTGAATATAAATAGAGTATAGTTTCTTAACCGTCAGTTTCCAATTCTTATTAACAATGTCATTCCAACTTTGAAAAGCTTGGTCTCAAATATAACAACCATCATGCGATTTATTCAAACCAACAACAAAATCTCCTTACACTTAACTTATCATATCTAGCCTCACGAACCTTCTTATAAATCCACTTCCTCCTCCCCTTGAAACAAGAATAATAATGCGTTAAATAATAACAAACATTTCCAATATTTATGACACGTTTCCTCCAATGATATGTAACTACAAAATCTTATATACAGGTCAATTTCATAAACTTGTTCGAACTTTAAACAACGATAACTTCCATATATGCACAACACATTTAAATTCAAATAAATTCTCTCTGACTTAACTTGAGTTGTCAATCCCCCATTTTTTCTTCTCGTATCTAAAGGTCAAACTTTGAAAACACTAAAGCACCTTGTAGTTGGTCAAAAAGATATTTTATTCTCAAAAGTGAGTCTTTATTCTTTATAAAGGATTTATTAGGTTCTCTATAGTCAAAGTAGTGTCTAATGGGTCCATCCTTCTTCATGAACAAAACAAGTTTACTAAAAGATGAAACATTAGGTCATATAAATCTATTGTCCTTCACTTCTTCTAATTTCTCCTTAAGCTCACTAAATTCCTCTAGTGTCATACAATAAGGTGTTATAGTCCTTAGTGTTATGTGAAGTAACACTTCATATACGAGTCTTGATCTAACAGTCTGATGGAAATCTTATTAGACCTTCAGATAAGATTCTTAGGCAGTTTCAACCAATCTTCAAATAAGAGTATTAATCTAACAATCTGATGGTAATCTTATTAGATCTCCAGATAAGATTCTTAGGCAATTTCAAACAATCTTGTCGTAATTATAAACACTTTTTTTGTCAAGTGTACATCACCCTGTCAAGAGATCCCAAACTCACATTGTCCATCAGAGGCTCGACTTATAAAATATGTATAGTTGAGGTGAAACCATAAGATCTCAACTCTGAAGTTCAATTAAGCTTTACCAGAGGGTTGAAATCACCTCACATTCATAGTAAAGAAGGTACTAAACCATGCTAATCATCACATTAAAGTCATGGGTAGCCAAAAGACTAAGGGTACTTTCAATGCCCCCTACTCACAAATTGAGACTTCACTATACTTAATGTCTCATCAAAGACATGAAGTATTTCCATAATAGTAATTACAAACCTCAAAGTCTATGATCACCAACATACTTCAGCTCATGTAATTACTAACCTGATAAATAGTCAAACATGTTTCGTGTAGTACAATTATAAAAAAAAATCTATGCTCATTTTGTTTTTGGAAATATTCAACTACACACCAACGAAAACTTTAAACAAGCTTACAATACAATCTATAATCACATACGTCCACACAATTCACCAATCTACTTTCTGGAAGAGACTTATCAAAAAATCACTTTTAACAAAAATATCTCTAAAAGTCTAAAGAATGTTAAAACCTTGAGCTTTGATACCAAATTATAACACTCTGAAGATTGACTAAGGTCACTTCGGTAATCTTCAAAAATAACACGTAAGCTAGGTAAAAAAATTTCTTTTAAATCGATTCATGATTTTTGGTATTTAATGAACAACACATTTATTAGAGAAAAACTCAAAACACGTTTCTAAAATTTAAGATCAGAAATTCATAGAAAAACTTCACTAGGCTAAAATAATATTTCGAAGATCTTTCATAAGTTACAAATGTAAATCAATTTTAAAATAGTAAATTTCTTTACTAATTAAACTTAATTTCTAGTCTATTGCCATAACACCTAATCATACTCTTCACATTCATCCCCATCATTTTTCATCTAAAAATTTAATATAAAACAAGGTGAGATAAAGTATACTTAGTAAGCAAACTTTTACACATACATGACAAACACATGCGCATCCAATCCTTTTAAATCATTAACATAAACTTGACATACACTTTATAAATCATCATATCACATTAATTTTGTTGCATTAGAATTACATTTTTTATTACATTCTTTCCATACATTCTTTTGATCACATTCATTTCTTTACTTTAGACATCTTTACATTTTCCATTGCATTCTTTTCTTTACATTATTTGCGAGTTCACTTGTGTAATGTTTAGCAAATCAGACGTAGTAGGTCATTATTATGAAAACATGTTCAATTACCAGTTCCTTGATAGTATCGCTGGAAAAACTAAATGATTCTTCATTAACATTAACATTAATCATTAACCATTAAATATTGTCGGGTCCGTCGATCCCCCGCGTCCCATTTCCCACCCACCCCTTTCATGGCATAAACATACACCTAGTCATTTAAATATTAATTCATTTATTAATTATTTTTATTTTATAAACCTTAACATGTAAGTGTATATATATTCTCATTCATTACCATAAGGATATATACACATCATTAACAGCACAATAATATACAATTAGAAGTTCAATCATAACTAAATCTTCACATAGGTGAGGTTCACTTACAAAGAAACAAACAAGAGCACCACGACACATAATCACCCATCATAAATTTTTAGAGTATGACAATCATTTAAGTATACGTAAAATTCTACTTACCTTGAATCTAAAGTAGCTCAAACAATCAACTCAAAAAACCTAAAATGTAAATAGATTCTAATTCTTTTTAATAATGCACCATTCCTTCCAAATGAATTCTAACTTTATGTTAATATACTTAAATCTTATTGTACGATTCTCTTTTAAACATCATATCCATTAATAACAATAGTTCATTGCTAATTGATTCGTTAGGTGACATGAGTGACATAAGTTAATAGGAAATCGGCACGTACCTCGCTTTCTTTCTTCCTCTAGTTGAATCAATAAAGCTAGCTACTACTTTTAAACTATATTGATGTAGTGGGTAGTAGTTGGAAGAACATTACAGGAAGAATCAATCCCCAAGCATCATTTTAGAGCTCATTAGTCTTAGTGTGAAACCCAAGAAAAAAGAGTGCAATAGGTCACTATAAGGGCATGAACCCTCCATAAAAGACCTTCTTTTAGGCGGGATTCCACTTATAGATAGGAAAAGGCCCATGAAAAATCAGTATACAGAAAAACGGGAGTCAATGGGGGCAGTTAGCCTGGTCGATAGATGCGGTTCTGAGGTCGCACTTCTCTTAAGATTTTAGACCAGTTTGACCGGGGATGAGTTGGGAGCTGGGGCAGCCCGTGCGTGACCCATACCAATCCTACACTCCTTTCTCATATTCTTTCTTTGCATTTCATGGAAATCATGAAGAGGATTCCCAGACTAGACTGAATGGGAGGGGAGCTGCTTTCCCTATTTGAAATGTATTTAATTCTTTGATCCATTCCATAGCACGAAATCCATCATTGGCTAAACGGTCATTTGGTTATGCCATTTTGGGTTTTGCTCTAACCGAATCTATTACATCCTTTGACCCCTTCATCACTAGCTTCAACAATTATTTCCACCTGTCTGAAGGTTCACGTAATGGAGGCCAGACCGCTTGGTTCAAATACCCGTTAGTCAAAGGAAAGAGGAGGTCCTGATGCCGGGATGGAGCTGTATGAGCCGAGAGTATACTCTTGAACTCAGGGAGCGAGACCCTAAAAAACGTTTAAGAAGCTATGAAGAATGGTAAACTCTGAAAGGAAAGATGGAAAGAGGGGAGTTGGCTGATAAAGATGGACAATAACGATTGCGTAATATAAATTTATCAGCCTCATCATCGAAAGCCACTTCCAATTGCTCAAAATTTCTAAGTTATATGGGAGGCTTGAATGGTGAGTAAAAACAATTGATCAATAAGTTAGTCCCACTTCCCTTTATTTGAGATTTCCAAAATGTGAGATTTCACAGCAAGGTGGGCCCCAAAGCGACTATACAACCCTGCATTGATAGCATTACTGTCGCCAAGAACCCGACCTCGGGCATTGGAGACGCCGTCTTCAGAGGTGAAGGCTTCTCGGGTTTTGGTGCTTGAAAGGGGCAGTGTTCTGTACGAAAAGCCTCATATGATGACCAAATAAGGCTTCAATTAAAGGTTTGTTCCTACTCCTCCTCCTCCATCGCCGTTGGTCCTTCATTCATAGTGGTCACTATATAGTGTGAAATCTCACCCCTGCCTTTAGACAAGAAAGCCCTAGTTTACATCTGACTGAAAAAAAAGAGTTAAGACTGACGGTTCGATGATCAAGCAAAGATAGACGACAACCGTAAGCTCTAATGTGCTCACTTTTTTAGGGTAAAGGGCTACTCATTCCCATTATATTCAATCAATCATCCTAAAAAAAGTCCTATATATAGCTAAACATTAGGCTGAATCCTAATACTCAAAGGATTTTCTCTCTATTTATGTAATTTAATCAATCTAATCTAAAATCTCTTTCTCTAGTAGCCTTGCTATAGGAACAGAAAGACAAGGAGATATGATAACAAGGATCACCGACGGAAAGAAATCGAATGTCATCAAGTAATTCAAGGATTCAAGTTTCACAATATGAAGAGCTTGAAAACTCCCTGCTTTTTCTTTTTCATCAAGGAGCTATGTGCGCGTTGCGCCCCTTTGATTAGAGTGCTTTGCTTTATCTTATCGTTTTCTAGTGTGTTAAGTAGCTCTGAGTTCTATTTGTAGGGCCCCTAATGGTAGGCAATACAACAGGCTAGAGACCATCCCCTCCTTCCGCAAATATGGCTTATCTGAATTTCAATCCTCCATCCTCCCTTCAACAGATCTGTAAGGGCAGATCTAGTAGCAAGAGATCAATTATCAGATGTTGTAAAGGGATTGTCTAGCTAGTGCATATCGAAGATGTAATGCCCCGATCCCCAAGGGTTAAACATGCTTGAAATTTCACAATTCAAAAATCTTCAATTCAATTAAAACTCTTATTTGAGAAAATCCTTAAATTGAAAAGCCTAATTTTGTCCTAATTTTAACGTTAAATAGCGGAAGCATAAAATTATTTTAAGAAAATATTAACTCATTAATTTGAATTAAATGATTCATTAAATTGTAATAATGTCGAATAATGAAAATCCATAAGACATGAAAGTTAAACATGAATATTTATAAATTTTTGAAATAACTGAAATCAAACGGAAGTCATAACGTTATAATTTAACTTAAAAATCATAATCATGCTTGCTATGGTAGTCTCTCACTCCTGCTGCCCACCATCACCTGCAACACAATCATCTATGGGGCATGAGTATTAAAAATACTCATTAGTAAATTCACATACTAATAAGTTTCACATGACATAAATGTAAACATATAACTCATGCAAATTTAATTTCACACGTTGACTAGTCACATAAAATACTTGTAATAACACACTAAATTCATGGTTAACGTGTAACTTGAACTTGTACTTATATATGCCGATACTTATACTTGCTTGATCATAATTCGACTAGGCATATCCCTCGATTAACAACCTAACCATAACTAATTCACAACTTGAACTTGATCTTGTAACATGAATGTGAACATGACAGATTGGGTGCCCTGAAACTTGATGTCACTTAAAGTTATTTGAATCTTAAAGACGCTAACATGAACATGGTGACACCCAACCGTATAACTTGATAACATGACGTGAACAATTTGGTTACTTGATAACCAAGGGATATGAGTAAGTCTACTTCTTGTTTACTTATCACTTTACTTGAAATAATATTCATAATTCACATTATCATATATACATGGGTAAACATATAACTTGTTCATGAACATAAACGATATAACTATTACATGTATAACTCAAAATATAATCTTATATAACATGGTAAATAATTTCATCGTGATATGAAAAATAAATAAAACACTTTATCATAAGATTGAACATATAGAAATAATAAAAAATTCACATTATATATTCTACACTTATAACATAGGAACCGAATTATTATGTAAATCCACTTACATGGATTCACAACGAATTAAATTCAACAACTAATGACCTGAAATCCAAGGATCCCAGATCACAACAAATGCATATAATATCCACAATTATTTAACTAACTAGAGAGCAAGCAAGGTTGGGAACAGTGGAAACTATACCGAGTGTAAATTATCAAGAAATTCAAAATGGTTCAACAAGGTTTGGGTGGTCTTAACTGGTTTAGTTCTGTTGTTTTGGGCCGGTTCAGTCTGGTCAGGTTGAACCGGTTTGGTCTGGTCTGATCGAGCCTGTTCAATCTAGTCTGGTCTAACTGAACTAATTCGGCCTGGAATGATTGAACTGGTATGGTTCAGGTGAACCGGTTCAAGAGAAGGGGAGGAACAGAAAAGGGGGATGAAGAAGAGGGCGAGAGAGAGATGCAACAGAGAGGGGGGAGACGAAGGAGAGAGAGAAAGATCGAGAGAAATAAAGGGGGAATAGGGAGAAGAAAGAGGGAGAGAGAGAGAGACCGAGACAAAACAGAAACATAGCGGCAAGAGGGAGATAAAGGAGAGAGAGACTGAGATAAAACAGAAACAGATGGGGATGAGGGAAATGAAGGAAAGAGAGCCCGAGAGAAATAACGAGAGGGAGACTGAGAGAAATAGAGAGTAAAAGAGAGAGAGAGAGAGAGAGAGAGAGAGAGACTAAGGTAAAATAGAAACAGAGGGGAGAGGGAGACTATGAGATCTCAAAGGAACAAAAAGGAAGTAGAGAGGAAAAATCTTACCAGAGGAGACGAACAATGAAGATGCTGCCAGTGAATGAAACGAAGAAGAATATAGTGGAAACAAAGGGTTCCACTTGGAAAATTTAGAACAAAAATTCAAATTGAAGCATCAACACATTAATTAAAATCTAGGTTGAATATAGAGAGAAAATAAGAAAGAAAAATAGAAAAGAAAGGCAAGAAGGAAAATTGAATACTTACTTAAATTAGAGCAAAGAAGAAGATGAAGTTGAAAGAATGAGAATCAATGGAGTTTTCGCCTGAGGGACAGGTTTGCCAAAGAGTTAAAACAAAGAGAGAATGACAGTTAAGGGGGGGTAGTGAATTAAAAGAAGATGGGGAAGGAGGGAGTTGTGGGTGGTTACAAGAGATTTTCTTGATATAAAAAAATGAGAAAGTGGAGGGAGATAATTGAGAGAGAACTTGTGGTGTGAGGGGAAATAAATAGGGTGGCTTAGGATGTATGTGCATATATGGTGTGAGTGGGGTTCTAAATTACAAAATACCCTTTATTAAATATGTGGGTATTACAGAAGAGTTGGAGACTGAGTTCCTTCCACTGTAGAAAAAAGCCCTTACAGATCCTCGTTTAGTATTACTTTGGCTTCGTCGTCCGTATCTTGCTAGCACTGGAGCTACCGCACCTAAAATAAAATGAATGAAGGAAGAAGGCATTAACATTAGAAAGACTGAGTTCCTGCCAAATAGAGAGTTCAAAGCTTCTACTAAGGCTGAACTTAATAGAACCAATTTTGTTTCAGACAATCGGTGATTGGAGCTAGTTGGCTACTAAAGTTCTTGATGAAGCATCTGTAGAAAGTAGCTAGTCCATGGATGCTTCAAGCTTCCGTAAGAGACTTTGGTGTAGGCCATTCAATCAACTATGGCCCGTACCTTTTCCTTGTCTACCTCAACTCCATCCTAAGGTGATCACAAACACTCTTTTTTTGCATGAACCGGCACTTTTGCAAATTGATATAAAGTTGGGGAAATAGCAGGAAAATACAGGTTTTGGGGGTGGAGTTGCAAAAATGGCCGAAAAATTTTTTATTTGAAAAAATGGCCAAAATATGACCGTGGTACATAATTTATCTACCAACACGACACGATGGTAAATAAATTTATGACCATCTATTCAGCCATTTTTGCAATAAAAAAAATTTTCTGGACATTTTTACAACTTGAGCTGGGAAAGGGGTCATTTTTGCAGTTCTCCCTATAATGTTTCCCCCATCTTCCCCAGACCCTGAAAGCCCTCCTCTTCTTAGGGCTACTCTATTATCAAAGAACAGGTGACGATTTGGTATCAAATATCTAGAGGTGTGGAAAGAGCAGCTGTGAAAAGCAGAAAAACCATAAAAATGATGATTATTCGTGCAGGTTTCCACATAAAGACCCTTAGTTTTGGCAAACATATCACAATTATAGGTACCTGGGAGCATACCGGTGGAATTAACAAAATACAAATAGTTAACATAATATGATTATAGATCTTAGGTTGTAACTCGATCGTGAGCGAATTTGTTAATGTTGCACCCACGAAGTATAGAAAGTGCTAAAATTGGGAACTACCTGAGGAGGATGTTGGAAATTGGACACTTCCTCAGCCCAGCATGTTGAGACCGGAGCGTGACTAGGAAGCGAGTTCTTAAAACCCCCATTTTCTCATTGGGGTTCTTAGGAGCTTCATGTTCATCCACCACGTTGACTTTTCCTTCTTTTATGAAATCTTTGATTTTTTGCTTCAAAGTCTAGCTTGCATTCATCCCATGACCTGGTCTCCCATCATTCGGACCTAACTAAATTCTGCCAATTCCTTCCCCCAGATACATACTTTATTCCTTTCTCCCATAAAGCTTCCTTGTTTTTTTTAAAATCATTTCCACGAAAAATTATTGAATTGCACCTAGTTTGCTCCTCTTCGACTTAAATTACCATATGATGTGGAGATGGAGGTCATCTTTCCTTATGTTCAAGCATTGTCCCTGAGTCAATCAACCAAGTAGACCACAGCCCGTTGCTATGGGGACTACACTGTATAAGAGAATGACAAAAGTAATTACCAATAGATTGAAAGACAGGCTGGCACTTTAAAAAGGCGCCCTCCTAATCTCATTTAGATAGGAAGAGATATTCAACATTTCATCGGCGTAGCGCACATATCGAAGTATCCCCTCTATTTTCATATAGTCCCGGAGCTTGACATCAAACTGATGCATAAATATGTTCATTAATACGGGAGACAAAGGATTTTCTTATGGTATGCCCGTCATTTAGGATGCGTAGTTCTTCCCCTCCCTATCCATTACATCCATTGTTAAGAAGGTAGCAATAAGATTGCATATAGAGTCATGTTCCATATACTGTCCGAGGTGATCTCGTATTGTTGAATTAAGGAGTGTGTGGTCTATGTGATTGAAAGACCCAACTATATCACCTTAATAAAAGCATAAGGCCCCCCTGAATCCCCATGCTCCTTTGGTATGTTCTTTATTTCATTCTTTCATGTGCTTTCTGGAACAAAAATGATTCTTATACCATCGCTTGAAGGATGGATCCACGGAGCTACTATAACTAGAAGATCTAAGAAAAAGAAAAAAGCCTATTTTTAGCATGTTCATCTTCTTCTTCTACGTTCATGATATTACTTTCGCATGGCTCTTAGAGGCTCAAATAAATGAACTATAATGGACTTAGCTTGATCGTGTAAGGGATTTCATCACATCTTTCCTCCCAACCCTTTCTTCTTATATCTCTCACTTTGATCCTCCTAACACTTTTCCTACTCCTTTCATTATCGTTTCCACAACCAATCCCATTCCTCCCATGTCGGCCCCAATTCCATCGGTCTCAATATCATCAGATGTGACTTCTCCATCCATTCTAGTTTACTCATAATTGACTCCTCTTCCTAAAGTGTTGATGCATCCACCAATTTGGATTAGAGTCACCCACAAACTTCAGAGTTTTAAGAAACAAGTCATTTTTACCCTGCTCAAAAGATGAAGAAGGCATGACCTCTACCAACAAGATATGGTCGGGACAAGTCCTTGTATAAAGGCTCAACCCTTGTGAGATTTAGAGCCATCATTTGATATTCTATCTTGTTTTGTAAGACCCGATGGATAACGGGAAGAAGAGACTTCAGAGTTAAAAGAAAAGGAATTTAGGAAAGACTTAGCTGCAACAGGTAGCACACAGTTAGACTCGACTACTCAGCCACCTCTTCCTCTTCCAGCTCAAAATGTCCCTACTCAGGAACTTTGTTAATTCAATGCTCCTACAGGAGGCAAACAAAGAGTAGCAGAGGGTGGAGGGGGATGTTAATTATGCTTGGAGTAGAGGAGGATAGGAAGAACGGATAGAAAGATAGTAGGTAGAGCGATTGGTAGAGAGCTAGTTGAATGGACCTTTTACTCATGCTAGCGGAGGAAAGAAAAGAGGCCCACTATGAGAGGAGAGAGTAATTCAGCTACTAAAAAGTGCAGGTTTTTCATGAAATCAATGGTTATTCGGGAAACGTCTGTTGATGAGGAGGTTATACATAGTATAAAAAAGGAAACCGGGGGAGGATTCAACATGGGCTCCGTTCGAAGAGACGAATAAATGTGGTGAAGATGAGAGTTCTGGCGGCCCTCGTAGCTCTCAGGGGATCAAAATATAAAGTTGTCTACACTAAGAGAGGTGAACATATTTGTCAACTATAGACGAGAAAGTTGTCTTCATGAATGCAAGCCTGAGGCAATCCCTGCTACTAACCAACCTTGCCCGAGGAGCGGCCAAGTCTTTCCAATCATTCACTCCTTCCTCTCTTAACTATAGGTATTGTAACTAAGCTGAATCTGAGACCATGTCAAAAACTCTTTCTTATCTTTCAAGAGGAAGTCTTCCTCTATATAGTTCATTTACAACTCTACTAACGAAGGGAAGTAATCTTATCTTGAATGAACCGCATTTCTTGACTGTGACATGCCAACCTCTTACATATATGAAAGCAGCTGCACCGGTACAAACTAATCAAGGAGGACAAGTCACTACTCAGTAGGGGTGTGCATGATTCAATTCGGTCGGTTAGTAAGGCATTTTTGAAATCGAACTGAATTTAACGATTACTTAAAATACCAAACCAGTGTAACTAAAAGAACCAAATGGAATGAAACCGGAGTAATCGGTTTGGTTCGATTACTTGTAACCTATTCGGCTACAATCATAATTTTTTTAGAAAAATAGCAAAAATCATTAAATTGAAAATGTCAACACTCAAGACAATTAATATATATATATATATATGTCTAATTAATAATTATATCTAATTCTTTTTAATAATATATGTCTAATTTGTGTCTAATTTATTTAATTTTTAATAATTTATATCTAATTTATATATGTATATTAAAAAATTATTGTAATCGGTTCGAACCAATTATATGTTTATCGTAAAATATAATTGAACCGAAAGTTTGGTTACTTAAATTAACTGAAAGTTCAATTACTTAAATTAACTAAACCATTTACAACTACAAATTATGCACACCCTTACTACTCAGGAACTTGCACTGGTACAAACTAATCCAGGACCTTCTACTAGTACTAACACCATCCGTGGCATTCTTGCCTTGGCTGCAATCAAAAAGTGGCCTTATTTCAACTTGATGTGAAGAATGTTGTCTTTCAACAAGATAAGGGAAGGGGGAATCTGTAAGATTTTCTATTTAACCTCATATAACTCCAGCCTTTTCTTCTCCTAGGAATCCTAACTTGGTATGTAAGCTCAAGAGAGAAAATTTCTCATGTCTATCTATAAGGGAGTTACAAGTAAGCCATAATTTTATGTCATGTATGTTAAGAAATCGAGCCAAAAAAGAATCAAAGTGGTTCAAAACAACCAGCAGGAAGAACTCTTTCTAAAACCAACCAATAGTATGAGTATGTAACAACTCGTAAGAAAGGATAGGCTCTCTGTCGATTCTCCTGTGGTAACTGCTTCTTCAGATTCATCAAATTCCTTTCCTGAACCAACCACCTTACCTTTGGTAAAAGATCTTAGTTTGCATAACGCTGCTGCTTCATATTTAGGAAAAACTCTTGCTTCCACGTCGAGTGTAGTTGATAATTTATTCTTGCCTTTAGAGTTTTTGTTCTTGTCTGCCCCATCTGGACTTCCTTTGACGTCCATTAAACTCTCTGCTACCCTGATAGCTAAAGCGAGGTCCTTCACTTTCTCCCTCCTAAGTTCATTCTGAAACCACAACTGCAATCCAACCATAAATTTTTAAAGCTTCTCTTTTTTACTTATACTACCCACTTCGAGCATCTTAGATTCGAAGCTCTTCACATACAATAATAACTGAACCCGTTTGCCCAAGATTTTCTCTTCCAAATTAAGCTGCAACTCGGATGAGTCCATCAAAGCATGAAGAATTAAGTAGGTAAGTTAGCCAGTGGATTAAGAAGGGACTTGTCAGGCAGAGGGTTCCAAACCCCGTGATGTGCATGCTCTCTTGACCTTGGTAAAAAGGCCCCGACCTCTTTCCAGAATTAGAGTTTGACCGCAGCTGCCCCTTTTTTTTTGTGGGGGGGGGGGGGTCAATTTCCCAACCTGAAATGCGTTCGTTGACGAAACCACCATAGGAATGGAGACATTTCAATAAAGCGGAGGTGAAATGATCAACGAGAAAGAGGCCCTACTCACTAAAAATAAATACACCACAAGATCGAACTACACTCATGCCTCTCCCACGTAGTGATTCTCTCAATCATGTACGTAGGGGGCTCCATTTTGATTGGTATATCATTAAAAATACAAAGCCGAGCTTTGTGGAACCAATCTTCCCTACCGCCCCCTTAATCTCTCTCTATAAAAAAGCATGTAGGAAGCCCGAAGAGCTAAGCCATTAATCTCGTGGGGAAGGTTATACCTCAGAAAGTCAGTGAAGCTAAGGTTTCATATGTGTTATATCCTTTCAATCGCGCAACAACGTCGTTAGCCCCAAGACGAGGAAATACTTGAGCTTAAGTGAGAAGGGCCTCCTCGCCCCGCTGGTATTTTGCCTGTATGGTGTTTACTGGGGGGACCCTCGATCCAGAAGGTATGCCACTATCGGCTACTATCTATCTATACATGTCTGCCTCCCTTGAAAGCTCATGGTGTTACGACTATCACTGGTAAGTTGCATCAGATAAACATCAGGATTAGAATCAACTGTAAAACAATTAAGTCAACCGCCTATTTGCTCCAGATCCACTGGCCCGGACGCTTGAATCTATTCCATCATAAACAACCGAATATAATACTACAGGATTTTCCACAGCTTCTATTGTTATTGTTCTCACCTGTCACTCCACCATCTCAGCAGTTGGGACTGGAACTGCTTCCGCATCTGGCACTCCCTAACCTTTTCTATCTATCCTTAGAATTAGGGTGATTGTTCGAGAAGGTCCTATCGGCTTGACCTCTTTTCATCGATAAATCATCACTCTTTGTCGTTTGTTAAAAAAATACTTACTAGAGTGGTCAAAGTGCTTCCTGAAACAAGCACGAAGAAAGGGTTAGGAAATAACTTGTATCAAGAGAGGAGTAGGAGACACACCGTATGACTTTTTTTAGGAGCAAGCCAGCTTCGGTAGTGATAGTAGCTTCAAAGGAATTGGTAGTATGTCTTGAATAGGAAAGCATTCAAAATGTATGAACTCAGCTCATGTTCAAGAGCTTGAACAATGAAGTTAAAGGTAAGTTTGGAGCTGACTTTTTATAAGTTCATACACACGCATGCATGTATCATCACCTTATTGGTCGGAGGTCCAAAGGGTCCATAGAAGAAAAATATGATTCTTTTTTCTTTTTTATTTCGATTTTTAGTTTTTCTTAGAAGAGATAAAGAGTAGAAACAAAGGGTATGCTCTCTAGAAGATTTGCTAGGGGTTGTTCACTTGCGCTTGGTCACCTGCCATCTTGAATGAAACCTCTTTGCTTGCGGGGGCGGGAGTGTAAATGTCTGAGAGAACGCTTCACGAAAGAATCGTGTGGCGCAGTGAAAGGTTTCCCGTTGGGGTCCCCCCCCCCCCCCCC